>JAJJMC010009482.1:65131-123988 GCA_023531435.1 Papaver californicum
TTTCTGTTATATACTCAACTACACATGTGTGTACAACACACTTCTCATACACATGTCTCACACATCCTTTGCACACACACACCTCACACACTTACTAGACTTACATTCCATTATATGATTGATTGAATAAGACTATACGAGTCTCTTCTTTGAGTTATTTGATATAAATGTGAATGATGAATTGTCTTCACATCTTGTTTTTCCTGCATAACTTGAAATTATGAGCTTTTGGATTAACTGAATATAATCTAACATCACTACCTAACATATCTGTTGGTCTATTACATTTCCTGATAGTGTGCTTACATTTTCCGAGTTTAAATGCAACTTAAACTAACTTTGAACTCACTACATTCCCGTACCGTTTCCACGAGGTTACCTTTGGTTTCAGCTTAATGCATCTTTTAAGTGGTTAATCTAGTTTGGATGTCCGTATTTTAAAGTTTTGTGAGGTATGTCCTTGCTGAAAAGCAACTCCTGGGACCATTTTACTTTTCTGAAATGCTCCTAGTTACAGATATGCTTTCTTTCTCTTCTAAAATGTGTCTTCTTCACCCAGTTACGGCTATTGATAGCCCAAGGATGCTGCTAGGGTCTGAGCTGCTTTATGTGTTTCCTAGGAACTACTTCTACCATATCCAACTGGATCCAAATAGAATTTCTTTTGCATAAATTTTATGGATAATGTTGTTCCATATTTAGTGCTACCCTGTGCTGCTGATTCTGACTATTAATTTATAATGCACATACTACCACATTATCTACTGGCGATCTAGGTTGTCCTATATTATAATATCTTACACTTTTCAGTTTAATGCAGCCCCGAAACGAACCCTGACTTCTGGAAGACAAGCCCGAACAGGTAATCTTACTCCTCCATTCATTGTTTTTTGTTACAAATTCATGTTTATGGATATCGGTGATATGCCAAGCCTTCGGAGTTAATCCTTTTCACATATTGAAAACATTCTAATTCTGTACATACCAGGTGTGAAAAACTGTTGTTTCACTCTAAATGAAGCAAGACTGAATCAGCTTAAAACTAAGACTCGGAGATATAGAGCTGAAGCTGAAGATAAGGAGATCTCACAATCTGAATTTTGTAAGGTGGAGTTGCCGGGATTTAAAGGTATGTACGAACGAGTTATGCTGTTCCACCGAAGGATAAGTTGGTAGTACCTGTTGTGGCGAAGGACAAGGTACTCACTGTTCCCACGAACATCTGCATAAGCATCGGAAGAATAAGCATCAAAGAACTACTAAAATCTGTTTCAATTTTTATTTTTAATGACTAATTTTAGTTAATTCCTCTTGCTCCAAATGCAGAGATTTGGTGTGGTGAGTTGTAGAAGAAGATGGCTCATTCATACACATTAGCGGAGAGCTAATGCCCCAGGCCACAGCTAAGAAAAGCCGACAACTTGGAAAGCGAATTCCTAGAATACTACGTGTACAAGTTGAAGAAGAAAATGGAAACTAAAGTGCAGAAGGTGACTCCAATTTCAATTTCAATATAAGGTGATTCTTCTTTATAAGCAAAGGCTGTAATTATTTGATTTTGCATGGGACCGTAGGCTCATTCTGATTTTAATTGATTGCTGTTTGAGCTTTTATGTGTTAGTTGTCTTGGTCTTGCTAGAACTTGTGTGAACTGTTAGTGGCTCGCTAAATTGATGGGGTTTACTGTTAGTTATACCCTCTATAGGATACGGCTCATAGAGGTTCTGAATATGTGTACCATAATTATTGCATATACGTCTTTTGAGATATCTGAGTGTCTTCGTAATATATATGTAGGCTAAGACGCTTAATATGCTGTTTTAGCAGGTGAAGATCTTATGCTAATATTACTTTGATGTTAATATTTTTTCTATGAGAGCTTTCTGTAAAAAGTTTAGTTGAAAAAACAAAGTCATACCCCCAAGACTACTGGGGAATTGGTGACTCTTTATTATATCGAAAAGTAGGATTCATTGTAGACATATTGGTTATCTTATTTTGGTTGATTTTCCATACGATATACAGCACCGGTCGAATCGAAATAATGTGGTGCGAAGTGCAAACCCAACTAAAAAACGTGCAATGAGTCTCATTTTGCAAAAGAAATTGTCGCCAACAGCAGGGTTCGAACCTGCACGGGCGAAGCCCAACAGATTTCAAGTCTGTCTCCTTAACCACTCGAACATATTGACAGGTTGTTGAATCCTGACAATGAAAACATTATATTTTGAAGATCCTTTAACTAGGTGCAACACATCAAGAACAAAACTTGTAAAACTCGCACATGATGTCCATGAACCCAAAACTCGTGGCGGCACCTAGAGTCTATAAAAGGCCAATAGAAAGTATAAAAAAATAAAAAAAATAAAATTCACATATTTTTATTTACCGTCAGAATTAATATTAATTAATTGTATTAGCTATTAATTTATAATTTTAGTTTAGTTAGATTAAAATTAAAACAACAAAAAAAATTTGTTTTTTTGTGACACTTTTATAACCCAAAATAATAGGTGGGTATTTATACACCGATCATGTCAATTGATTTATGTTCTTTATTTACGAAGAACATCAATTAGAATCGGTAGGAATTAAGATACCTGACGAATATAGTCGAATGTTCCAATTTAGTAAACAAGAATCGTCGATGATCTGTCGATTTCGGATAAAAAATTAACAAGAAACTTCTATGTTTGTTTCATTGTGAACCGATATATAAATCAAGAACCCTATTATTGGGGTTGTAGACCTTTTTCATTGGGGCTTACAAGATGACAAAAATTGATTTAACTATCCAAAATATGGATAGGGGGACCTAATCCATCTGATAAACCCAAATTTAACTATTGATTAAAAAAACAAACCTAAGTCTAACTTATTTTTCTCCTTTTCTTCTCCTTCATTTCTTCTCCTTCATAGATCATGAAGAAGATGATGATCATAATTTCATCATAATGAACATGATGATTATTAAAAAAAACTCAAATATATTATTTTTCTTCCTCTTTTTTTTTTCTCCATGGCATCACATCGTCCCTTTTTCTCTTTTTTTTCTTCAACAATTTTTCACTATTTACTTCTGCTTTTGATTCATTAAAAGGTTTGATAGGATTAAGTTAAGGTTAAAAAACCACTTTCTGCAACTGTTTAGGGCAGGGAGTTCTTATTTTCCCAACCGTAAATCTGTTATTACGGCTGGGAAAATAGCAATTCCAAGTCGTAAAATAGGTTATAGTTGGGAAAATAAAAACTCTCAGCCGTAAAATAGATAATATCAACTTATTATGGCTGGGAAATGAAGAATTCTCAGCCGTATGTTAATCTGAAAAACAAAATTCCTAGCCGTATAGTTATTTTCCTAGTCGTAGAATGTGTAGTGAAAACCAGATTCCCAACCGATCTTAGTATTTTCCAACCGTAGGTTTAGTTACGGATGGCTCGTACCTCAGTTGCTAGTCGTAAGTGAAATATAAAATTTAGAAGTAGTTCACGGCTAGGATATCATGAACTCCCTGCCGTAAGTTCTAATTTACGGCTGGGAATTCATGAGATCCTAGCTGTAGAAATAGTTTATGGCTAAGAATTCATAAGTTCCTAGTCGTAGTGATTCTGAAAATGAAAAAATAATAGAGGGCGTATGCCCTCTTTGTTGAATTTAAAAGTTTAACATTTTATTTATCTTTCTTTTAATCTAATCCAATCACTAATCTTAATTAGTTTATCTAATTAAGTTTATTAACACTAATTAGATAATAATAGGATAAGGGGTTTTTGGGTGGATTTTTTAATGACCCTATTTTATCATCTTGTAAACCGCTATGAACCAAAGTTTACAACCAAATAATAGGGTTTTAAAACAATTAATCCAACCATTGAGCGAATTGAGATAATGGATTTCATATTAGAATCAAATTTAACCAACCACCCAACCTTAAATTTACTCTGAAAATTGTCAGGATTCAGGGATGAAGAGTCATGATATGTGTATGATGCTCAGCTCAGCAGGCTAAAAGTGTGTGTCCAAAGTTGTTGGTTTAAGGAATGCGAAATATCATAATGCATTCATGTATAGCTTTTTTAGTAGCACAACTTTGACACCATACAACATCGTAGTCTGATCGTCGTTCAATATAATTTGCCTTAGAGATGTTGTGGGACTTTTTTTTATCTCATACGATATTGGTTGCCTATTGTCATTTTATCCATTTCGTCCGAATCTTATGACCAACATCCTCATCAATCACGAATATAAAAAATAATAAAAATATCTGGATTTAATTATCAACTGCTCCTACAGAAAATATGATTGACTACGGATTCGAGCCATAACCAGTACGAGAAGAGCCCGATTCAAAAAAGAGGCAGCAGTCCGAAGGAATTGCTCTAACTAGTTAAAGGTGGCCTTCCGATTAGATATACAAATAAACCCGGTGGCAACTAAGTGTAAGGATAAGTATGATATTACTGCACTAAAGCAGTGGCCAGTGAGTGGGGATGGGTATAAAAACATACGTACATCTTTTTTTTTACAAAGAAAGAAAAGATAATGAACACAACAACAATCACAACCACAGATTCATCTCCTCCTTATCATCATCATCATCTACTATCAGATGAACATCTTCAACAGCCCATTACTAGAATCTCCCAAGAAACAATCAACAATCTCTTAAACACAAAATGCAACAAATCAATCCAACTTTTAAAACAAACCCATGCTGTAGTTATCAGAAATGGTTTATCTCAGGACAATTTCATTGCTGGTTCATTAGTAAAATGTTATTCAAACCCATACTTCAATAACAGTTTATCCATTGCACTCAAAGTGTTCAACTCTATTCCTCAACCACATCCTTTCTTATGGAACTCAATGATTAAAGGCTGTTTAGAAAATCATGACCCTAAGAAAGCAATATCTTTATATATTGATATGATGGTGTTTAATTCTGTGACTAACAAGTTTACTTATCCGCCTCTGTTTAAGGCGTGTACGGCCGCAAGGGCGATTGATGTTGGTGTTCAGATTCATGGGCATGTTTTTAAGTATGGACTTGGTGGAGATGGGTACATTACAAGTGCTGGTATTCAAATGTATTCGGCTTGTGGACGGTTAACTGAAGCGCGGAGAATGCTTGATAAGAGTGAGGGTGAGTCTGATGTTATCTGCTGGAATGCAATGATCGATGGGTATTTGAAATGTGGGGATCTGGATGCTGCTATAGGTTTGTTTGAGAGTATGCCGGATAAGAATAGTGGGTCTTGGAATGCTATGATTTCTGGGTATGCCAAAGCTGGGAAGATTGGAATAGCTCAGGAGTTTTTTAACGAGATGCCTGAAAGAGACGATGTCTCTTGGAGTGCGATGATTGATGGGTATATAAAGGGTGGTTATTTTAAGGAGGCGTTGATGGTTTTTCATGAAATGCAGATGAATGAAGTTCGACCGAGGAAATATGTCCTTTCTAGTGTTTTAGCTGCTTGTGCGAACGTGGGTGCTCTTGATCAAGGTAGATGGATTCATGCTTATGTTAAAAAGAATTCGATGAGTATTGATGCGATATTAGGTACGTCTTTAGTTGATATGTACGCGAAATGTGGGCGTTTAGATATGGCATGGGATGTTTTTGAAAAAATGAGAAGGAAAGAAGTGTTTACATGGAATGCAATGATAGGAGGACTAGCTATGCACGGGCGAGCTGAGGATGCCATTGAATTGTTCTTGAAGATGGAAAAGGATAATGTTAAACCAGATGGAATCACATTTGTTGGTGTCTTAAATGCTTGTGCTCATGCAGGATTTATCGAAAAAGGACTTGACTGCTTTGACGCTATGGAAAAAGTTTATGGGATAGAACCAAAAGTAGAGCATTTCTGTTGCGTGGTTGATTTGCTTGGCAGAGCAGGATTCTTATATGAAGCCGAAGAACTTATAACAGCAATGCCTATACAACCTAATTCAGCAGTTTGGGGGGCTCTTTTAGGTGGTTGCAGGATTCATGGAAATGTCGAATTGGGCGAGAAGGTAGGGAAGCTTTTACTCGAGATGGAACCAAACAATAGTGGTAGATATGCTCTGTTATCGAACATCTATGCAAAAGCAGGTAGATGGGATGATGTTGCAGAAATACGGAAATTGATGAAAGATAGAGGAATTAAGACAACCCCAGGTAGTAGTTTAATCGATCTGGATGGCTTGATTCATGAATTTGTTATGGAAGACGGATCACACCCACAGTCAAAAGAGATTCGTTTAATGCTGGACGAGATTATAGAGAAGTTAAGATCAGAAGCAGGATATGTCCCGAAAACCAACGAAGTATTGTTTGATATCGACGAAGAGGAAAAAGAAACAGCACTTTGTCATCACAGTGAGAAACTTGCTATTGCTTTTGGATTTCTTAACACAAGTCCTGGAACAACCATACGCATTGTAAAGAATCTGCGAGTTTGTGAAGATTGTCATACGGCAACGAAGCTAATTTCACGTGTATATAACCGTGAAATAATCGTCAGAGACCGTGTTCGTTTCCATCAGTTTAGAAATGGGAACTGTTCTTGTATGGATTTTTGGTAGTTCAATTACTTAGAGTTGAACATCAAGATTCAAGTAGTGAAAAGTGTACAACAATGAAACTCCATGGAAACACTCAAATGAACATATGAACCAAACTGTGTAAAAAAAACGTCACTTGTATTCCTAACAGATGAAATGAAGCAAGTTATGAGGATATTGCAAACAGATTTTGTTGAAGTTTGTTTTTTGATCTAACATCTAGATTGTTTTTAAACATCCAGTGATAACAATCGTCTTCCTTATTTTTAAGTATTGTTTTCTTAAACTAATTACAATTGTGAGAGTTTATTTATTTAGTTTTATTTTAATTGTAGGAATTTAGTTGTTGTCAATCGTACGAGTCCTCCAAGTTTCTGATATTCAAAGTTGGAATATTTACCATCTAAATGTGTATTTAGTCTTTATGTGCAGTTTAAGATTCCTTAATCTGTTTGAAAGTAGGCCAGTGTGGATCGACACAAAGTGCGAGATTGTTGAAGTCTTAGTAAGGGTATTTATTTAATTCTCACTATATTGATTTAGTTTGCTTAAGTAGTATGAAATTGAACCTTATAAACATCGAAGTAGTTATATTGGATGAATTTGTGGTGATGGTGGTATAACCGACTCCACGTTAGAAGATGTGTGTTATTTACGTCAGGTTTACTCATCCGAGTATGTTAATTTTAGTGTCAACTTTGGGTTGTTGACACCAAAAATATGGTGTCAACGATATATTTTTTTTCTAAATTTTCAGTTTTGGTGTCAACTTGGTTTTGTTGCCAGATTATGATTTCGATTTCAACAATAGAATTATTTTTTTTCTGAATTTTCAGTTTTAGTTTCAACTTTGGCTTGTTCACACCAGATTTTAGTGTCAACTTGGGTTTGTTGACACCAGATTATAATTTCAACAACATAATTTTTTTTTCTGAATTTTCAGTTTTGCTGTCAATTTTAGCTTGTTGACACCAGATTATGATGTCAATAAAATATCTTTTTTTTCTTCTGAATTTTCAATTTTGGTGTCAATTTGGTTTTGTTGACACCAGATTATGATTTCAACAAAATTTTTTCTGAATTTTCAGTTTTGGTGTCAACTTGGGTTTGTTGACACAGATTTTGGTCGTCAACAACAAAATTCTTTCTGAATTTTCAATTTTGGTGTCAACTTTGGTTTGTTGACACCAGATTATGATGTTAGCAACAACTTTTTTTCTGAATTTTCAGTTTTTGTGTCAACTTTGGCTTGTTGACACCAGATTTTGGTGTCAACTTGGGTTTGTTGATACCAGATTATGATGTCAACAACATAACCTTTTTCTGAATTTTAGTTTTAGACCAGATTATTATGTTAACAATATATCTTTTTTTTTAATTTTCAACTTTGGCGTCAACTTTGGCTTGTTGACACCAGATTTTGGAGATAATTTTTTTTCTGAATTTTCAGTTTTGTTGTTAACTTGGTATCCACTACACTCCACAAACACCACCACCAACATTCAACCACAAGCACCACACCACCACAACTACCACCACCGCCACCACTTCCACTATTTTATCCCCAACAATCTATCACCACCACCACAAACATTCAACTACCACTCCACAAACACCACCACCAACATTCAACCACAAGCACCACACTACCACAACTACCACCACCGCCACCACTTCCACCATTTTATCCCCAACAATCTATCACCACCGCCAACAACAGCATTCTACCACCACCACCACCACCACCATTCTACCACCAATATTTTACCACCATTTCCACCACCACCAAATTGAAGTGGTATTGGAATGATGGTGGTGGTAAGGTGATAGAGAAAAAAATTTGTTGTTCTTTAAAATAAAAGAAAATGTTATATGTGATAGATAAAAAAAAATTAAATAAGTGAGGGTATTAAGGGAAATCAATTTTGTATGGATAAAGTTTTTAAAAGATGTGAGTATATTTATTTTTTATGAAGGACTTAATTTATAGAGATATTTAATTAATGTATCATATTTTCAGCATCTCATTTTATAAGGTCTCTCTTCCATTCCTCTGCTTTGACTTGTCTATGTGGGACTAAATTTTAAGTTATGCCTTAGACTAGTTGTGTTTATAGTTATACCCGGGACATATTTGAACTGAGGTGAGTCCATGGGCATGGGACGAGTGAATTTAGAGTAAATCGGATTGATATGCAGGTCTGTTCATGAGATCAAAACTTAATAGGGTGACATTTAACTTACGGGACAATACCCAGAAGTGTCCAAGCTTTGAGTCCCAGTAAATAGGACATGTTAGATATATCCATCCATGGTGTATTTATTTGATTCCTGACCAATATCAAGAAAAGCAGTTCATTACAAAAATGAGACATCTTAGAGCAGGTGATAATGCATTAATCTCATGTGAAGCAATGGAGATGGCCCGAAAGCACCTTGGAGAGTGCAGAACATTCAACTCTAAACTAAAAACTGATTCTAGGATCGATGCATTTACAGGTATGGAATGCTTGTAGAGAACAACCTCGTATTCAAATATGTGGTGTCGATATTCACATTAACTACCACCCCATGCTAAGAAGAAACTAGTTTGGGCTTTTGAGCAAAATAATATCTCCGCATCACATTCAACTTTTGAAGCAGCTCCCCGAATGTTGGCCGACATTTGGGCTCGCTAAGTTGTAAAATGCAAAAATTATGAGAAACAAAAGTAGAATATGGAACAGTATGGAATTGCCCTACATTTTTGTGTTATTAAACAAAAATATGCACCTGTGCAAGCAAGTCTTGATGAGAGATGCCCATCGTGGGTCGATATCTTCTGGGATCTCAAGTCGTTGGTCCATGAACCCTACAGCGGCAACCACCTGCATAAAGCACCTCCGAAACTGTAGATAGATCTGAATTCTTATATGAGCATGGAATCATCTGTTGTGAAAGAACATACCTGCATTGGGATCAGACCATCCCAAGGAATTTTTCGGGTTGCAAGCTCCCACAATACAACTCCAAAGCTATACACATCAGATCTAGAAAGTTATCCATATATTAGTTATTAAGATAACATGTGAACGTGAAATTGAATAGCCAGATTATATACACAATTAAAAGAGCAACTACAAGAATGTGAACCTACTTCTCATCCGCCGGCTCATTACGTATAACCTCTGGAGCCATCCATTGTGGCTGTAGAAATAGTAAAATCTGTTAAAATCCATGGGACTAACTAACCTCGAAAACCGACTTACAAGGTTAGAGTTGTTCAAGATTTATAAACCGCAGGATTTTAAGTTATCCATACAACGTGAGACTAATTTTAACACGCCCCTTCACATGTAGCCTCATTGAGTCTAACACGTGGACATTAAATTGGGTGACGTAGAATACGCGCAGTCATATTAGATAGTCACAAATTGTTTGCTCTGATACCATATTAAAATCCACAGGCCTTACTAACCTCGAAAACCGACTTACAGGGTTAGTGTTGTCAAAGGCTTATTAAGTACATGATCTTAAGTTGTCCGTCTAATGTATGACTAATCTCAACAAAATCTATAGTGTGAACTTTGATGATTCTAGTAAAGAAGGAAAGAAAAGAACTAAGGAAGTGTATCGAAATGTGTTACCGTTCCTTCCCCATTCTTTGTAGTTAAGAAGGTTGCAAGTTTGAGTCGCGAAAGACCAAAATCCCCAACCTAAATATTGTGAGTTTAGACGATGAACAAATTATGTTTATTTCTCTGCATTACAATGTATTGAGCATTCTTCTATAAAAGAAGAGCAACAAAAGACGCGTACCTTCATATTCCAGTTATTATCAACCAACAGATTCGATGACTTCAAATCGCGATGAATGATTGGTGGGTTGTAACAATGGAGATAGTTCATTCCTCGTGCCTACAGAATAATTGAAAGCAAAAAGAAAATCAGATAATAAACTGCTATTTTCATTTATAGAAACTGTGTCACACATTTGAGCTGGTCAGACACTTGGTGGTTGCAGTACTAAGAAGTCTGAGGTTCGAAGATGATCACTAACAATGTCTAAAGCCATGAGAACAAGGCGTTTCCAATCCAGTGCAGGAGGGTTGCGTCGAAGCAACTGAAACAAACTCCCACTTCAACAGAAAAGGTATCAAATTAAAAGCACAAACAGTTTAGTAGATAAAGTAGAAATGGGTAAAAGTGGAGCATGAACCGTGGGAGGAACTCAGTGACAATGCACAAATGTGGAGGTGAAGTTACGGCCCCCATAAACAGTAGAACATTTGGATGACGGAGCCGCTTCATAAGTAAAACCTCCTGTCTGAATGTTCGTAGCAGGTCTTCTGAATACTCAAATTCAGAAAATACCTTTACAGCAACATCCTGTGTTAAAAAAGTAGCAATTACTTCTAACCAACACCTTTGGAGAATATAATATAATCCTTACTAGTTCATGCCATTACCAGGGCTAAGCAGGGAAAGAAATGCAAAAATGACAACATGAAAAGAGAACATACCGAGCCGCACCAAAGACCATGACACACAGTCGCGCATGCACCTGAGAGCCATCAGTCAGAAATCAAGAATCGCAAAAAAACAACTTCCCAAATGAAAAATCATCAAATTATATAGCACCTCTCCCAATTTGTTCACCAAGTATCAAGTCACCCCATGAAATGTCGTAGCTCAAGGTGTCTGGCCCCATATAGCTATGACATGAAGTGCTACTGCTACTACTACTGCCAGTACTAGTGACCAAACTATTTGTACATTTTCCGTTACGAGAAAATGATGAGTAACTACAGGCTTCACTTCCACTAATTAGGATGGGACAAATACCATGGATGGTTGTCCTTCTCATCGATGCGTCTCGTACCCCATCTTCCCATGGCAAGAATGTGCCCTCCACCCTAGAAGTTATCATTTTGCATACTCCAACCTTACCCTCGTCACCAAAATCTCCAAAAAGTCGGTCCTGGTACATTTTCTCTTGGATATACTCTCTCGGGTCAGAGACAACGGTTTCTAAGACACCTTGCCGATCAGCATACGGTCTATTTCCACCTTGGATTTTAGATCTCATGGTTTTCGCCTTAGTTCTCGTTATCCACCGTACACGTTTGGTCATTCTTGATGTCTGTTTCATAGTTCCGTTAATCAATACAGTGAGAGTGGAATAAAAGTGATCTTAAGAATTTCCATTAAGACTCGAGAGATCAAACATACCAGACTAAGCTTCTGAGAAGGAATTGCAACTTGGAAAGGTTTCTGCTGGGAGTTAAGAGTACCAGAAGTTGCAGGTGCACCACTTTCTGACGGCTGACTAGAGCTAGGATATGTAGCTTCCTGGGAAGGATTTCGTCTAGAAGTAAACGAAGTTAGAGTTTCATGGAAGGGCTGTGAGTCACAAGATACAGTAATAAACCCAACAAAAGTACCACAATCATCATGAAATGGGGAATTAGTTGCAATAACTCGAAATCGTCTTCCTTGTTTATTAATGACCGGGAACAGCCCTGTCCAGCTTTGCCCCATGGCACTTCTGCGAATTATTTCATTTCCATTTTTAAAGTCATACTCTTCAACAATGAGGTGTAGGACATTATGACCAATGGCCTCTGATGCGGAATAACCATACAGGTCTTCAGCAGCCCGATTCCTGCAATAAATTAAAGACCCCAGATTCAAGCATATTTTCTTTCATGTCCGAAGAGACAAGGAATTTGTGACTTGCCGAACCCTCAAAAGCTACGGACATTTCGAATCCAATCTATCGAATCACTCAAAAAGAAAAGAACTAAAAATACTCACCAGTAAATGATCAGACCTTTGTCGTCAACAACATGAACAGCCTGACCCATTAACTGCAAGATACTGTATGATTGTTTAACGGTGAAATTAAAATTACTGCTTCTGGGGTTTAGACAGCCAAGGATACTTGTCTCTTTATGTTTGGATGAAGCTGAGCCAGTTTTCCATGTTGACACCGTTTCGTCATGACCACCACCAATCTCCCTATACGAACTGGTTGGTCCTGTTCGTTGAACTGAATTTAACGGAGACTGGTTACTGCAATCTATATTTTTTATTCCAAAATCAACAGTACCTACGCCGGAACTGGCTCCATAACGGGTTAATTTTGCCATTTCTTCTCTCAGGGTGGCATCACCAACCTCGAGCTCTTGAATCTTCTTTAGCAACTGTTCTTGTAGTGGAGTGTCATCATCCATATGGTCAGTGACAAGAAGGCAGCTTCAAACTATTTATTTTCAGAAATACAAATTAATGCATACATTCAATATATGGTGCCGCCGGACTGGGATGGCATTTGGGTCTCTCTGATCAACAAGGGGGTGATAAGAACAAGAATCTTGTTTCTCATTCCAATAAATTTGTAGTCTTCTTTAAAAAACATGCATGCACAGACACAAAATACAAGCAAGTTTGCTGATGCTATAACCTGAAACCTGGTGACATGCAGCTAAATGACAAGGTAGCTAGAGTTAAACCAAGTTTTTGAACTTACAGACCAAGGTTCAAACAAACATCAGCCTACCACGGAGCCAATCATAATGACGGTGCCACGCAGAGAGCAAACACACATTGCCAGGATGATGACAATACCACTTCCCCACAACAACCACAGACGACGATATCATTGCCAAGATGATCACAATATCATTGCGGATAAATCAATGATAGAATCATTTCTGATTAAACCAAATGTAGGTCCTTCAATAGAGAAAAAGGGGTAGATAAGAAAGAAATAAAAGAAATCAAAAAGGAGTAAAGAGAGAAACCTTTTAGATAGATAAGCTATATCTAATGAAAGTACCACCCGAAAACTTGATGAGTTATCACGTTCTTTCCGTCTGTCCCAGTGTCATTGCTTCCACGACTACTCCATTCAGGTATCACTTATCCTTATACCTTTGTAACCCACTACTCACTATTTTCCTTTCTCCCAGCCGTCAATCTTCAGCAACCGTTATATCACAACATGCACAAGAGCATAAAGGCGCATCTTTAAACCTACCTCAAGAAATGGGGGTCGCTTATTTCACTCTGTAACGCGAGTCAATGCTTCCATAGAGCTTTGACGGAAACGGTGAAAGGTTCCAGCATAAACAAAAGAAAGAAAGGGATGGCATCCCGGCGAGATCTTCGGCTCAAACTAAAAAGGGGATATGGTGAAATCGGTAGCACTACGGACTTGATTGGATTGAGCCGTGGTATGAAACCTACTAAGTGATAACTTTCAAATTCAGAGAAACCCTGGAATTAAAAATGGACAATCCTTTTTCCAGTACACTGAATCTAATATCACAAGCCCACAGTCTCACAGTCAAAGTCCCATTAAAGTCTTTGGCTCCCTCATGATCCCAACAACAAAATTAAAATCAATTCAGATGGGAGGGAGTAATTTGTGCAACTGCTGCTAATATATGATATGCTAGGAATGTAATGTTTCCCAGCCAAATTAGCAATTAGTATGGATGCTAGTGAGTCCCATTTCGTTTGAATGCTATCAAAACAGAGGTGACCCAACAAGAACAATACTAGTTTATCAAATTAATTACATAGTAAGAAACTTTTTTACTCCTGAATCAAAATTATCATCTAAAACATGAACAAGAAACTCAACTTCCTAAAATCACAATTTCCAACATACATAGACAGAGGGTGCCTAAAATTTTAAATCGCTCCTGTGCTCTTCTTTATATAGCACAACACTCTCAGGTTTCCCATATTCTGATGGATTGGGATATCTGTTTGTCTAACTATTATTTTACATGGACTCTAAGGCAAGAAAGGATCTGTGGCGCAATGGTAGCGCGTCTGACTCCAGATCAGAAGGTTGCGTGTTCGATTCACGTCAGGTTCAACTTTTTCTTATTCATGGCTCAGTTTGATCGAGTCTAGCTGCCGGGGGTGGCATTAAGTTAGCACTTTGTCACTGATTTGGCCGGGCCCTTTTTGCGGCAAATCAAGATTCGAGAATAAAAGACCAAGAAAAAATAAGTGGGAATTGTACTACATCCCAACACAAAAGAAATACATCAAGATCAACCCAAACATGCAAATAACTTTGCTCACAACAAGAATTGAGATCTTGAAAACATACACTAATACATGTACATATATTACAAATAAATAGCTTCGTTGTTGCAGAGATGAATTCATGTCATCACTCCCATTTGCAGTGAATGCGATGGATATGTCATATGTTTATAATCCCATGTCAGGACTATGGTTCCATCCATTAACAACCAAATCTCTTCTAACGTCCTCCTATTCCTTTGAATTCTTCTACTATCTCCACTCTGACATTTGTTTCTCCTCCTATAAACCCACCATTTTCTTGAATCCACTTCATTTTCTCAACAATCGCCAGACTCAACCCAAGATTACTTGACCCGTTCCTGATCCATACAACCCAATCAATGATGGTGTTATCCTTCAGAGCTTCCACCCCAAACAAACCAAATGTTTCTTTTTCCACACTTGTACTCACATCCACATTAATAGTTGGAGTATCGTAATCGTTGTCACGTTTGTAAATCACTTTCCAATACTGCTCCAGAGTCATTTCATAAAACAATGACTTTTTGAATTGCTCTTTCAAATCTCCATCCTTTATGAACACAAGAGGACAATACCACTTCCCCACGACCCACGACCACAGGCGGAGAATTATAATTAGATATCGGAAAATTGATGTCCGGTTGACTCATGCGTAGAGAATTATTGAGACCCAAAGCTTGACTCCTGCGCACATCCCACCCTTTTCGTCTAAGGAAACGCGGAGGATATCCATCATGAGCTACAGCATTAGCACCACAACCACGACGCTTGCCTTATAGTATTTGTAGTTGTTGATATATGTTCATGTGATTAATAGGTTTTGGTTTAACATCTTTGACACTGACAGCCTCACAGCAGAAGCAAGAAGTTCCCTTATCTTCCTCTCTTGAACTTGTGCATGCTTGCCTATATATGAAACAAATACAACCCGAAGTATATTTATTACTGATCATATTAATTCAAACGATAATGACTAATGATTCTATAAATTCATATACAATATATACTTACGTATCCTTTGTATTTGCCTGACGCAAATATGACATAGTAACTATTTGTACCATTATCGAATAGTACATATGTGTATTGTACATGCCACTTCATAGTTATAATCCTGTTTAATATGAAAGTTCGGCTGGTTTATTGAGGAAATCCATTTCGTGTTTATTAAAGAAACATTCTGGACTTATTGAAAAATTCCAATTGGCTTATTGAGGAAGCCTTTTTTTAATGGGCTTATTGAGGAAGCCCAATTGGTTTATTGAGGAAGACAAATTTTACTGGGCTTATTGAGGAAGCCTGTCTTTACTGGACTTATTGAGGAAGTCCAGTCGGTTTATTGTGGAAGTTTGTTGGGCTTACAGAGGAAGCCCAGTTGGTTTATTGTGGAAGCATATTTTTACTGGGCTTAATAAGGAAGCCCAAATGGCTTATTGTAGAAGTCATTTTAAGATAAATACAAATCTTGAAAAGATAAATATGGATCTTCTAGGATAAACTCAAATCTTGAGAAGATAAATATGAATCTTCCAAGACAGACATGAATCCTGAGAAGATAGACAAGGATCTTCTAGGATAGACCTAAATCTTAGGAAGATAGATATGAATCTTCCAAGATAGACATGAATCCTAAAGATAGACATGGATCTTCTGGGATAGGTACAAATCCAGGTGGTTATTTAGGATAACTACAAACCTAGGTGGTTATTTAAGATAACTACAACTAAATTTGATTTCTGCCTATAAATAGGGGTTGAAATCCAACTCAAAAGGTACACAATTTCTACCCACTTTCATCACATTTTGTCTTCTTAGAGCTCTCTTTAAGCTTTTGTTTGTGGGGGAAAACGAATTGAAGGCTATTTTGGGAAAAGCAGGGTGAGCAAGTGACAATTCGTCAATCCTTAAAACATTTGTGATGTTGAAGCACTTTGTTTAGATTTGAGAGATCAATCTGTACAATCCTGGCTTAAACCAAGCAATGGTCGTTCCAGTCTTGCTTCAGTCACAAAATGAGAAGTAGAAGGGTTGGTCTTAGGGAGGGAAGCGAGAGAAGAATGAGGTCATAGTATCAGACTCTGCAGGATGTGATTGGTGTAAATAGCTATGGACAATTGAGTGATTGAGTTCTTTTGTGTTGTGAAACTCGTACTTTTCTCATGGTAAGACTTGTTTGAATGTCCTCCTGCCTAGTTCAATAGATTGGACATCTATTTATATCATAGCTATTGTAACCACTCGACCTCTTTCATTGAAGAAACTGTCGATGGTTGAATAGTGGTGAAATGGTGAAAGTGGAGAAGGTGTTGAAAATTGCTCTCCTCTTCGATTGCGGTTGAATAGTTGGTTATTCAACTCACCACTCCTCTACTCAACTGCTATCGATCTTTCCAAAACTTCTCTTTAGTGGGTGTGTACTGCTACACCACATGTCGTAGACCCCCATACCAAAACCCTAATTAATATACCCCCATTTGTGATATTTGATGTCTCGGATAATATTGTAGTATTAGGCACTACTGATGTTAAGTCGATTAAGACCTGCTCAATGGGTCTCTTGACTGAAGACTCGTCTTACTCGACTAGCTGATGAGTCTAGATGAATAAAATAAATATATCCTGCTTGACTAACTAATGAGTCTAGCAGGTGATGTGGTTTTATATAGTGGTAAAAAGAGGTTCGATTCTCGAACTTGTGAAGGTAATGATTTTAGAAAATATTGGACTTAACCTAAACTAATAAAAATCAGGAAAATACACTAGAGATGATTTTTAGAAAATATGGAAAATACCAGGAATCAGGAATCAGGTAATTCTAACAATCTATGTGATTAATCATGTAATTCTTTTTAACAATTTAATTCAAGTTTGCCAAAAATATGTTTCCTAAAAGAATAATTGTAAATCCTAAGCATGGGACATCAAGAGTAATTAACTAAGCATGACCCATCAAAAGAGAACACAACTATTTAATAAAAACCATTTTTTTCTAATTTAAATCCATGCAAATAATAATAAAAGAATTATAAATAATTATTAGAAAATAATTAAATCACATAAAATTGAGAAAAATACCTTATCCATCATCCCAGTAAATAAACTTACCCCATGGTGAAGAAAACTTGCTCAAAAGTTGATTTCATTGCTCAAAATATTGATTACAAGGTTTAAGAATAGTGCAACAGCTGAACAGATACGTATATAAGTGTCACAGAACAGGGTTCAGCTGTTACAAAGAGCTTTAAGCAACAGAACGTTCAAAACTTAACGCAACAGGAGCAGAGCTGCAACAGTGGAACAGCAACACTTATAAGTGTGGCTGAGTCGTCTTCTTCGGTGATGGTGGATGAAGAACACGCCGGCCGGAGCACCAGCAGGTCACCGGCGGCACCGGAACTTCACCGGATTTCTTCTGAATCGCTCCCTAGGCTTCTCTCCCTGATTTTCTTGGCTTCACTTCGTATTTATAGACTTCACAAACCCTAGAGAGAGTTCTAAACCTAATAGAACTCTCTCAAATCACTCCAATTCTTCAATCCCAATCCAAACAGGAACCGAGTCCTGATTCCGGCCAAAATTGGGTTTCCCGAGCTGATTTTCCGGGATTTCTTGATGTCTTTCGATTTCTTCCAACTCTAATTGCAATGGGTCATCTTCAATTGCTGAAAACAACCCAAAAATCGCAACCAAATCCATTCCTGTTTGAAACAGGACTTTCCCGATGAGTTGGATCGGCCGATCCTGGGTTGACTCGCTGGCTCGCTGGGTTGACTCGCTGGCTCGCTGGGTTGACCCGATCCAGCTCAGCCCGATCCAAGGGTGCCCCAATCCAAAGTGTGGGTGCCTTGATCCATATTTCCGGGTGCTTTGAACACTTTTTGAGCCAATTTTTCCACAAATCTTTATTCTTCTAATGTACCTACAAAAGCATAAAAACACGTAATAGACACACAATCGAATACTAACTCACTAGAAATTAAGGTGTAATTTAGACACTAAAATGTGTCTATCAAATACCCCCAAACTTACTATTTTGCTAGTCCTCGAGCAAACTACTCTAAAAATAAAGTAAAAATCCTAACTCACTTTCGCAGGAATCGCGACTACATTTAGCATATGCAGCAAGCCGTTAAACCCCTAGGTGTCCCTAGTGGACGAATTTTGTCTCGTGAGGGTTTACAAGAGGTATACCCACAAAACCTGGATCTAGATCTTAGCAACACGTGAATGATTAAGGATAGACACTAAACAAGCTAGTTAGTTAGCTACTGAGTCAGCCGGCTATAGGGATCATTGCCCGTTATGGTCCAATCGCTGTACACGAGTGTTAACTCAAGCATACTTAAATTCATATCTAAGACAACAGAGTTCTACTCAGACAGTTATCTAACCACCCATCACATGAAAAGACTTAGAAGATAAATGTAGACTGTAGAAGGTCGCAAATGTTGACTGAGGCGAACGATGTTTCCCATATCTGTCTGAAGGTCAGTACCGAGATGAAACCTAGTGTGTCGAGATACTCCCCATTTATTTTCAACGGTTACTACTAACTAAAATATTTACAAGTTCTCATGGATCCTGCGTTCCACGCTTGCTTAGGCGACGGAGACAGGGAGAACTTGAAAATACCAAATACTATATTATTATTTTTTTTTTTTTTTTTTTTTTTTTTTTTATTTTTTTTTTTTCGATTTTTTTTTTTTTTTTTTTTTTTTTTCCTGACATCTAATACATGTGTGTTCCCATGGATCCTGCATTCCACGCTTGCTTAGGCGACGGAGACAGGGGGACCACACACATAACTCTAAGATAATAACATATTATTCAAACTGGGGCATGATCTCAACACACTAAATGTCATTCCAGCGCTAATTAACACGTCGATGCTAGGACCCACCAATACTCTCAGAGAAACACGAAATTACAAATAATAAAACAGAACGTGATATGGTGGTGACAACTATCATGTTATTTCTAACACCTGAACTCTGTCTCCTTTATGAATAGACCATCTAGCTGGGCACACCAATCCTTATAGCAAAATGGCTAAGTTTCTATCTACCTAGAGTGGTTAGTGTCACCCTGAATTGTTCACATGCTTCTAAATTCCAAATCTTATTAATCTTAAAAAGTCTCCCAATACCCCCAAACTTAAATTAAACAGTGTCCTCAATGTTTCTAAGTATAGAACAATACCAAAAGAGTAAAAGTAAGGGAGTCAGAAAGATAGTACCTGAATGCCTGAGCATGGGTTACCTCCCAAGAAGTGCTAAGTTTAAAGTCTTCAGCCAGACTAGAAAAGAATTAATCACCCCCTTAAATCATATAGCAATAATCGGAACAATTGTGGGTCATCTGAATCAAATAGTGTGCCCCATGGTAGAAGTAAACTGCAGCAAGCTAAGAGGATAAACGATCTGAGTACACCTTGATCCCTATCTAGGTAAACCACATTGACCAGAGGATGGGTTTCTGGCAACTGAGGATTGGTAAATCTAACTGGAGGATGATCTCGTAAAATTGCAGCCGTGCCTATGTCAGGTCCCAAGCTAGGGACCTTCTTAAGAGTTAATGATATAGCACATGGAGAATGATAGTCACCCCCAAACTTAGAGTTTTCAGTGTCTCTAGATAGACTAATAACAATTTCCCTCATTTCCGGATCGTCAGATTCTCGAAAATAGTCAACTGCTTCTTCTAAATTACAATCCGGTGGTGCAAAGCCTAACAAAGTATGCACCTCATCACTAACCCTATCATTATCGCCATTAAATCTGTAGTTGGTTAGGCATTTTTCTAATTGATCTTCTAATGGGTTGGGCTTAAGCTCCATCTCACTAGACGGTTTGGATTCCTCTTCTGATGGGCCTAACTCACTACTTATCAGGGTATCTGGTGGATCATGCTTAAAGCCCAACTCATGAAAATCTAATCCAAAGTGGGCTCGACATTTCTCTAATGGGTCTTCTATCAAAGTGTTTGGTAATGTCTCTTGAACTAGGGTCTCTATCATATTGACAGTTTCTAAGCTGGAGTCCTTCCTAGTAGGTGCTAACAACCTTGGATAAGGGGTTTTAGGCATAAAATCGGTGGCCCGAGGGGTTTCCTCTGGCTCATCAGAGACTTTATCAGTCTCTTCAGCTATTGGGTCAGGGTGAACTATAGTATGTCCACTATCAGGCCCAGTTACCCCGTTGTCCACCAATTTACCATTCCTGAGGGTTGTGACTGCATTCACGTGACTTGATGATTTCTCACCCGTCGCCATTTCATTGACACCTCCTGGATTGGGTTGGGGCTTTAAACTACTAGTTTGATTCATTTCGACTAGTTCTAGCCTTCTAGATAAGGATTCTAATGGGTTGGGATTTCTATTGCTTTCCCACTGATGGGTTTTCTCGGCGATGTCACTCAGAAATTGCATCGCCTCAGCAGGAGTCTTACTGTCGACTTCTCCGATTGACAAGAACTCAACCAAGGTTACAGTCGCATAATCCAAACCCTCATAGAGAATCTGAACTAGACTTAACTCATCTAAACCGTGGTCTGGGCATTGGGACACTAAGTCGTTGAACCTTTCTACATAAACATACAGAGACTCTCCCTCTTGCTGAGAAAACGTGAAAATTTTCTGCCTAATTGAGGATATTCTGTTCTTAGGGAAGAATTTCTGAATAAAACATGAAGTAAGTTGGGCATAGGTCTCAATCGACTGAGGGGCCAAGCTATACCACCATGATTTGGCTCTATCTCTTAGTGAAAAGGGAAATAGTCTAAGTTTAATAGACTCGTCATTCAAGTCTCTAATCCTGATTGTGCTACATATTTCCTCGAACTCCCTAACATGAAAATAGGGATTCTCGTTCTCTTTTCCTAAGAATAATGGAAGCATCTGGATGATTTTGGGTTTCAGTTCGTAGCTCGCTTCAGTAGCGGCTAACTTGATGCAAGATGGACGTAAGGTCCTGGTTGGATTCCACAAATCCTTCAGAGTTGTCATTGCTGACACGGTCTATCCCAAGTTCGCCTTAAGGGCGTTCTTGGTATGCAAAAACCCTAACAAGAAATTTATCAACCACAATCGTGCCCTGACTCAACCAAATCAAACCTTAATCTAGCAAACAACAAGCATGATGGTTCCACTTAGATTGTTTCTAGACCAGCTTCTATTCTTTCAGAAGGCAACTGGTTACAATTTTAGCGAATCTCTCTGAGCGATCCGAGTTAAATCAAGTTGAAGAGAAACAGGAGAAGCTCAATGGAGCTTTGATACCCCTGTCTCTTTGGCAACGCTTCCCTGGGTTACAGGGTGGCTCTAATCAACTTTAATCTAATCTTCCTGCTTTTTGAGTTAGGCTAATAAGGTAACCAATACAGTCCTTCCAACCGATTTTCCTATAAGCTCGTTACCTTATCGGTCTCTTTCTAGTCAAGATTTTAAGCTTAGGTTCGTGTAGGTTTCGTTTTCCTAAGGCGGGCAAGAAGGAGACGGTGATGAAATCCGAAACCTTATCTTGTATGGCCAGGCCTTGCCCTTTACTATGCAGAAATTAAGTTCCGTATTCAATCCTCAGCATATATGCATACAAAGGCGTCCAGAAAACCCACTGACAGGAGATTCGTGGGTTGATCGAAATTTACCTCCCGTTCTAGACGGGCGACGAACCGTTGAAGTCGACTCGGGCCACTAATATCCTTTTTAATAGTGTGCGAACCCGAGGGGCCGAGACAATATCGTAATTGTCGTCCGTCCCTGCACACAGTTTGATATTCAAAATTACCCTTCCGTAGGGTTTAAAAATGTCCAAAAGTGTCCAAAAATAAAAATAAAAATTACAGAATTAATAAAAACCCTAATACAATTTTCTAAACTAATTAAAACTAATTAAAACTAATTAAAATAAACTAAAAATCTAATTTTAAAAAAAAATTAAAATCTTCGATCTTCTTTTTCGTTCTTTAAGCTTTTCCCTTTTTTAATTCCAAGTCTTTAGATTTAACTCCAAAACTTGGGCGTAATCTCTTTTCGATCCAAAATCGAACCTGTAGTAAAAAGGAAAAATACCAAAACAAACGTAAAATAGAACAAAGTAAAAAAAATAAAAACCTAAAAATAAATCTAAAACCCTAAACCTAAAAACAAGTCCGCGTCGGCGGCGCCAAAAATTGATGTGGTTTTATATAGTGGTAAAAAGAGGTTCGATTCTCGAACTTGTGAAGGTAATGATTTTAGAAAATATTAGACTTAACCTAAACTAATAAAAATCAGGAAAATACACTAGAGATGATTTTTAGAAAATATGGAAAATACCAGGAATCAAGAATCAGGTAATTCTAACAATCTATGTGATTAATCATGTAATTCTTTTTAACAATTTAATTCAAGTTTGCCAAAAATATGTTTCCTAAAAGAATAATTGTAAATCCTAAGCATGGGACATCAAGAGTAATTAACTAAGCATGACCCATCAAAAGAGAACACAACTATTTAATAAAAACCATTTTTTTCTAATTTAAATCCATGCAAATAATAATAAAAGAATTATAAATAATTATTAGAAAATAATTAAATCACATAAAATTGAGAAAAATACCTTATCCATCATCCCAGTAAATAAACTTACCCCATGGTGAAGAAAACTTGCTCAAAAGTTGATTTCATTGCTCAAAATATTGATTACAAGGTTTAAGAATAGTGCAACAGCTGAACAGATACGTATATAAGTGTCACAGAACAGGGTTCAGCTGTTACAAAGAGCTTTAAGCAACAGAACGTTCAAAACTTAACGCAACAGGAGCAGAGCTGCAACAGTGGAACAGCAACACTTATAAGTGTGGCTGAGTCGTCTTCTTCGGTGATGGTGGATGAAGAACACGCCGGCCGGAGCACCAGCAGGTCACCGGCGGCACCGGAACTTCACCGGATTTTCTCTGAATTGCTCCCTAGGCTTCTGTATATGTTTTTCTTCGATTCTTTTGGTATTTATAGACTTCACAAACCCTAGAGAGAGTTCTAAACCTAATAGAACTCTCTCAAATCACTCCAATTCTTCAATCCCAATCCAAACAGGAACCGAGTCCTGATTCCGGCCAAAATTGGGTTTCCCGAGCTGATTTTCCGGGATTTCTTGATGTCTTTCGATTTCTTCCAACTCTAATTGCAATGGGTCATCTTCAATTGCTGAAAACAACCCAAAAATCGCAACCAAATCCATTCCTGTTTGAAACAGGACTTTCCCGATGAGTTGGATCGGCCGATCCTGGGTTGACTCGCTGGCTCGCTGGGTTGACTCGCTGGCTCGCTGGGTTGACCCGATCCAGCTCAGCCCGATCCAAGGGTGCCCCAATCCAAAGTGTGGGTGCCTTGATCCATATTTCCGGGTGCTTTGAACACTTTTTGAGCCAATTTTTCCACAAATCTTTATTCTTCTAATGTACCTACAAAAGCATAAAAACACGTAATAGACACACAATCGAATACTAACTCACTAGAAATTAAGGTGTAATTTAGACACTAAAATGTGTCTATCAGCAGGCTAGAATAAAATAGATATGTTCGGCTTGACTTGCTGATGAGTCTAGCAGACTAAAATAAATATGTCTTGCTTGACTAGCCGAGGGGTCTAGAAGACTAAGATAAATAATCATGTATTTATTTGTGTGTGAGGAGCAGTGTGTCCATCTAAGTCAATTTTGTATTGACATGTTTGTTTTTAGAAGGAAGCGTATGCTGCTGAGCATGAAAAATTATATGTGAAACTTCATACAACAATATTCGTGAGAAGCCTAGTATAGTTTAGGATTTTTTTGAGATTTGCCAAAACCCTAAAATATTAAGCCAGAATATTCACGTGAATATAAGAGGAGGGGACCAAGCTTTGTTCTCACATAATAGGAGAGGAGGAGGCCAAGCTTGGTCCTCACGTGAATATAAGAGGAGAATGCCATCTTTTGTCCTCTCCTGAATATAAGAAGAGGAGACCAAGTTTTTCCTTACGTAATACAAGAGGAGGATACCAAGCTCGTCCTCACGTGAATAGGAGAGTCTCATATTTTTATAAGAAGCAGGACACTCGTATTTTAGTATTTGTACTCAGCCGCACATATTGAGGGTAAAAGAGTAAAATTGCCAATCTTGGCAAGAAGCAAGTCCTCAATTTTTTGACAAAAGGCGAGACATTAATTTTTGAATCAGGAAGCAAGACGCTCGTATTTTACTCTTTGTACTCAGCCTCACATGTTGAGGGTAAAAGAGTAAAATTATCAATTTTAACAAGAAGCAAATCGTGTGAACTTGATTTTTGAGTGAGACGCAAGAAGCAAGAGAGGTAGAGACGTTTTGCTAGAGAGGCAAGAGACGTCTTGCTAAGAAGCATGAGAGGTAGAGACATGTTGCTAGAGAGGTAGAGACATGTTGCTAGAGAGGTAGAGACGTCTCCCTCTCTTTAAAAATTAGGGTTTGATAGATTCTGGACAAAAGGCTATAAGCTCATGTTTTACTCTTGTGCTCAGCCTCAGATATTGAGAGCAAAAGAGTAAAATTCAGAATTTTTAGAGAGACACATGATGTTCACGCTTAGTTTTGAGTAGGCGTGCAAGCTTGACTTTGAGAAGCAAGACATACGAGAAAGAGGACAAGACGTGTGCAAAAAATAGGGTGAACTTTCCTAATTTTTGAAATTAGGGTTTGAAATTTCTGACACACTTTTGCAACGTTTATAAGTGTTGCAAAACTGTTTTTAAAACCTAATTAAGATCGGAAATATCCTTTGAGACACAAACGCATATGTTTTGAAGCCTAAGCAAGACAAGCTTTGTATCCTAAGCAGGACAAGGTAAGGAGGAATCCTCCCCTTGGACTTGGATGGACAAGAGATTTCTTATGAAATTTCATCATCAAAAATTTCAGATTTAGAGTTTTCGCTGAAAACGCTGTAAAATATTCATACATAGTCCTTTTTCGATGATCTACCCCAAATTTTATATGCCCGGAACACCATCTATCTCATAACGAGAAAGGATTTGATATTTGAGTTCGTTCATGGCCTCAAAAAGACAAAACAGCTAGAAGTTTGGAAAAATTCAGTAATTTTTCCAGCAATGACTTAGTTAACTGTTTTTATCATATCTCTTCGCTCATTTGTCCGATTGATATGATTTTTTAGTATGTTGTATAGGACATCCATACGAAGATTTTGATAAATAACTAATCCCTTGATTCATTAACAATTGATCCCAGATCACGACTTTGTACAGGGAAGTACACAATTATCTCTAATGAGCTTAACTTGAAAACGTGTTTTTAAGCTTCTGGGCTATTTGCATGAGCATTGGATGTTAGATGAAGGATTTGTATTCCATTGGTTGTTTAAGCAAGGATTGACGTGGCTAAGGCTGAATTTAGCTAGTAGAAGCTAAGTTTTGTATTTAGCACAATTTTGAATTTGAGCACAACTATGACATTTTTAATCAAGTAGCTTGAGATTTTATGTTAAAATCAAAGAACATCTAGGAATGTCATAGTAAGCACCAGTTCTATTCTAACAATTTTGTATAGTAACACATGTTGACTCATTATATAGTTGGCCATACATACAGAGAGAGGACAAGGATAAGCACCTGAGAGAGGACAATGATAAGCACATGCTTAAGGTTTAATATTTTCTCACTCGAGTTTTGAGAGATACTATTTATCCTTGTCAAAAACCCACCATCTACGTTAAGTCCCCTGCTTACCGCGAAACGAGTAATGTTCCGTGGTAACACTTGATGGTGGCTGCCAGACGAAAATAAAACAAAATATAACTTTATAGTTCAATGGTTAGATGTTACCAAAAGAGTAGTAATTGGCCTGAACTTTCGAATAAGAAGCTAGAAGGCCATCTTAACATGTATAAGTAGAGATACACAACTTGAATATTAAAGTATGACTTGGAGTTGATCGAACAAGCACAGTTGTTGGATAAACTGTTCTAGGGTTGACAAGCAAGCTTGGAATTTTTTAAAAACCCATGATAACACTCACACGTGAATAGACCAACGAGAAAGAAAATTTAGTCCAAAAACACGATTTTTGACAAGCGAGTATAAGAGTTGGATGGATGGACCACCGGTTAAACGGATCCTCTAGATTGGATTTATCCGGTAATTCTTAGTTGAGCACAAGAAGTAACCAAGAGTACTAAGGCCCAATATTAAGGCCTATTACGCCCAGATATACCTAGCTTAGACCTCTCTCTCACTCTCTCTCTAAAGCTGCTTCTTCTTCTTCTTCTTCAATGGCTTCGTCTTCATCATCAGAGGTATCTGAAAGAAGGGGTATACCTGGAGCTTCATTTGTGTCTGATGTTCAAACTTATTTAACACAATTAGGTCTTGATGTCACTTCTTCCTTGGCATTTCTTCAAGAAAGGTTTGATCTTTTTTTCATTCTGTTTTTGCTGTCTTGATTAAAAGGGTATTTATTATCGTATGGATTTATTTCAAAATTGGTTATAATTTAGGGTTTTGTAGAGGGTTTTAAAAATGGGTTTTGTTTATATTGGGGTGTAGTGTAACAAAACATGATTCTTTGGCTGATTTTAGAGATTTAAAGAACATTTGATTCATAGAAAATCAATTACTATGTTGAGCTTATTCAGAATGAGTTCATTAATATCTCCATTAGATATTTACCTTCTAAATATGGAATGTCACTGTAAATAATTTAATCAGAATTGGTGAAGCTTGTTAGTAGCATTTCGGCTCGAGATCCTTCTGTGTTCGTGTATGTGGTAGTTTTTATAGTACTGTATGCCTTCCTAAATGATGCACTTCACACTGCAGATCACTTGTAGACCTAGATTAAAGTGATACTAGTTGAGATCACTGAAGTCAGTTTGTGGTATTTCGGCACAAGTTGCTTTTTTTGTGTGAATGTAATGCTTTACGTGCATTTACTGCTTCTATCTAACTGTACCCTTACCCTAATTTTTAGCTTCACGCCATAGTTAACTTACATGTAGACTTAGATTCTAGTCTTTAATTGACACTTTCCACTTTAGTTCCCTGTATTCACATTGCGGGGGAGCACTGTGGAGTCTTTCAGCGATTTGATAGATAATGTGAGAAGTGTAAGCTTTATTTGATAACTGTAGTATACAAGTCTACAAATTACAACACATTTTCTAACGAAAGATGTATCTGTAGACTGGATACAATGTGGATATACAATTCATGATACCACTTAAGAATACTTTTGTAAGGCTTAGTAAATTATAAATTATTTTTATATGTTACAATAACATGAATACTGAGTGTCGGTGTCTGATACTGGTTCGGCGCACCAAATTCTGAAAAGTAACAATGACATGGGTACGAGATTCGGTGTCTGGTACCTATACAAGGTACCCAGCACAGCTGCAGAAAAACACTTGAGAGTCGGGGTTAATGTTCAGAACATTTTGTTGTAGCCTGTAAGAAACTAAGATGTGTGTATTCAGGCTTACATTGAAGTAAGACTGTAAAACACAGTCATGTGTCTTCTCAATCTTTTTTCTTCTCTTTCTTCTGCCATTTTCTCAAGCTTTATAGAATACAAATATACTAAACTTTAGCGGCTAGCAGAACTGTAGCCCTGTTTGCGTGTATCCGATGCAAGTACCACTGTCAATACAAGGTGTTGTTGCCAGTGTTTTAAAAAGCTCTTCGCCTGGCGCCTTTAGGCGCGCATTTTAGCGCATCAACCCAAAAATGCATCAGTGCATCCGCATCTTTATTTGGTCTTACATTAAAATAATAATAATTGGCTTTGAACCCACTTACCCAGTAAACGGGCCTTAGAGTCTGTTAGAACAAGAAGATTTATCCATGAGGCATAATGATGATGATGGCTATCTAGAGGATGATGTGAATATTCTTGGCTAGTGTTTTTTAAAATAAATAGTTCTTGGGTAGAATAAGGCCATATGCCATATGGTGAGTTAGTTTAATTGTTCCCTAATTCCCTTTATCATGTTAAGAACTTTTCCTTTATTATGTTGACAACTTCTTAGTTTCATATTGATTTTTTGGTTTTGTGTTAGGAATGTTCCAGATAGATTTATAGGTATTTATTTATTTATATAATTAAATATTTTGCGAGGCAGTGCATCAATAGCACACTGATGCAGCGCTTTACACATTGCTAAAAGAGCGCATCATATTACGCATTTGTGTTTTTTTCAACCTTGGTTGTTGCTACTAGGATTTTTCTTACTAATAGGAAAGTTGTCACTTACTCTAAAAGCATTGGTTTTGAGGGAGCATGATTTCCATCATATGAAAATTAAATTTTATGTTTATTACATATAGGTCAGCTTTCTTACTTGTGTGTTTGTACTAATGTTCTGCAGGCTTCAGCAGTATAAGGTAGTTGAGATGAAACTTCTTGCTCAGCAAAGGGAACTTCAGGTGCTTAACTTACTTTCTGTTTTCTCAGATCTCATACTGGCTAGATTTTAGTATTTCTAGCTCACAATCGGACCAATTGGTGATATGTATAGACACTTTTTAATTCACAATGAAAGCTGAGTGGCTGACTAAAACTTGAAATGTGATTCGGTTGATTTAAACCATCATTTTATTTGACATAACAACACAATAAAGGCCTGTCTGTCTAATAATATGGTGTGTGTTTTGTGTCGACACCTTAACCAGAGAAGACTATAAAGCAATTTTACTGCTTCTTGCTATTTTTTTGACGTAAACTGGCTTGTCTGTGCAACTGATGATGTTTCTTTTTATTTTGATAACCAGGCGAAAATTCCCGACATTGAGAAGTGTTTGGATATAGTTGCTACTTTGCAAGCTAAGAAGGGTACTGGTGAGGTTCGTTATTCATAATTCTATGCATGCTTTTGACATAACGGTACTCTTCGATTTATAAAATTTAAGTTTAAATTTTATAAACATCTTCTTGATTAATGACTTTTTTGTATACATGTTGCTTAGATACAAACTATTTTCACAAGTACATGTATAGATATTCATCCACACCTTAATCTCGATTTAGTTGTCACAATTTCAGCTAGTCTATGTTTATTATGTATCTCTATGTCAGTAAGGATTCAGTTACAGTGGGACATCTGCAAATAATTTTTTATTTTTTTTTAAAGTAGAGGTGGTTCTGGTTATTATTTATTTTCTTTTAGTCTACATTTATGCTCATTCAAATTAGAGACACCAAAAAAGTCTGATTGTAGATGCTTGAGCCCAGGCTTATCCAACCTTTATTTTTATCAAGTTGGGGTTTTTGAGTTTCGACCAAAACGAGTCCAATTGTCCTGGTATCTTAATCTTTTACTTTCTGTCGTCTGTTATCCTCTATCATCCCAAATGGCAATAGGTGAATTCTGAGTTCCTGGACAAACTCCTTTACCTCTTAAGCTTGAGGCTTGGGCTTATACTGTATCTTGTTTTAGTCCTGGCTCATCTCATCTTACTATCAGCCATTATGTTTTGATCATTCATCATTAGTTTCCAAAAATGTGTTTCTGATGAACAACTACAGATAAATGATGATGAACCATGCCAAAAATTCAAGTGGCCCAATTTTTTTGCATCGTCTAAGTTGGTTCTTTGACTTTTGAACTTTCATTTATGAGCACCCACCACATGCTGGCAGCTCAGAATATTTCCTCAAAAGTCAAATTCTTTGCAGAATGCAGCTGTGTCAGTTCTTCTTTGATTCTCTGGACCACTCTTGGGCATCTGTTACCTAAAAGACAGTTATCAATGCTGCCTTCTTTTATGAACTTCCTAACTGGATTTGATCAGTTGTTATATGTGTAATGGATTACCATAGGACCCACGTCTTTTTACTGGATGATCAATATAAAGAAATCTTGTTTTTATTCAAATTTGAAATCTTCATGAACAACTTGAATTTATTGGTATTACTGCTTCTTGGTTTTGATCACGTGGAGCCACTAGGCCCACCACCATCTGCTTCTTCAGAACTGAATATTCTATCTTGCTCCATTTTGGGTTTGACTCTGATGCGTCTTACTTACTGTTCATAGTTCATTTGGGAGTCAAACATAGTATGCTGTGCTTGCTGCTTCCATAGAACGTCAAGCTTCCCCCCTTCTTTATTGATACTTTTTTATACGAGTCATTGGTTCATAATCATTTTTCCTCAATTCTATCTGGTTGCAGGAACTAATAGCCGATTTTGAAGTTTCGGAAGGCATATATTCACGGGCCCGCATTGAGGAGTCAGACTCCGTATGTCTATGGTTGGGAGCAAATGTCATGCTGGAATACACTAGTGAAGAGGTCCGTTTATTTAGTTGCATAACAATAATAGTGCATTTTTCTTCTAATAGTACTGCAGTACTAATACACAGGATTAAAAAAAAGAATCTGTTCTTTTTGACGAAATGTCACTCTTCTGGACCCTTACACACATAAATGTTAGGATGTCCTCTGGGAAACATTCTCACAGGAATTTGGCTTTGGTTTGTATCTTATGGAAAACGTTTTAAAAGAAATGTTAGTGCCCTATGATGGTTAGAGATCGTCAATGAATCTGTCAAAGAGTTAATTAGCTATGCATATTTCTGCACACCGTAATCAGTATTGCGTGGAAGAGAAGGAGAACTATTAATTCACATTACTCAGTTCTTCAGCTAGATAATCTCTACACTCTCTTAATCTTATTCAGGAGAACAAGGGCATGTAAGATTTGTTTAGGCAATGTTCACTAGTACTGAGCTGAAGGCGTGGAATGTAATGAATTATAGTAAAACCGGAAGCGAAAAAAGAAAAGAGAAAAACCGTTTCTGGTCCTTGGTAACAGTTACAGTTGGCTTAGTAAGACCACATAAGGGAACATCCAACGTGATTCGGTTGATCAATATAATTCTTTCAATCTCTAATTCGCTGAATAGCGTGAACTTCATAACACTGAGCATATCAGTATGGGGCTCCAATCACTTGTCTCATCACAGAATCACAACCCACTGAGTATTGATATCAATAAAAATCAATGAATACTAACTTCTAGGGTAATTTTTGGCAGGCCAGTGCTCTTCTACAAAAGAATCTTGATAATGCTAAAGCAAGCTTAGAGGTCCTTATTGCTGATCTACAATTCTTAAGGGACCAAGTGACGATAACACAGGTATATCTTTAACTTCCAGCTTTCTGTGTCGCATCTTATTTGAACTTTTCACTAACCATCAGTTACTGCTGTACCAGGTCACCATCGCTCGGGTGTACAACTGGGATGTTCACCAGCGCAGAAGTAAGCAAGTTACTTCAACTGCCGTGAAAGACTTGTGAAGGCTTTCTATTACTGCATGGCCTTTCTCTATTTACCCTAGGCAGAGTATGTTGTTCAATATGCACTTTTTATCTTCTTCTTTTTTTCTGCATAGTCAAGGGGGCGGTTATGATAGTTTCCCATGGAAATGCGTATTTGATTTTGGACCAGTCTTGATGTAATTTTATTCTTAGTTTGTGTGCTCTAAGTGTTGTTGATTTTTCTTTGCCAGTGATTAGTATTTGTGTCCTAATTTTGGTGAAATCTTGATGAGGCCGTGTTCGTATTACACTTCTTCTATTAGTAGGGAAGGTATTCGGTGGGCTCTTGAAAGCAATAGGTTTCATGTCTCATTCGAAGATATTGTCGTCGTCGTCGGTGTCTGATGTCATTCAACCCACGTCTATTTGTACCATAAATAGGACCACAAAGTTGGATTTGTTTTGGACCAACTAGAATTGATTGCTTTAGTTGTGTGATACATAATATTAAACCAAAAACATGATTAGGTCAACAATCAAATAATATAACGACGATAACATCACACGATAATGACTCTATAGTACTTCGTAAACCGACAGGTTATGTTATCAATAGGGTTTTCTCCATGGATCACGCTCGAACCACATCTCTCCTTCCCTCCCTTATTTCCTTTTCTGATTATGAGAGCTTGCCTAATATATCACTTTGCTTTAGTATTCTGTGTGAACATTAGTTAATCCTCTTAAGTATACGCAGGCAGAAAAATAGAGATTTAAAAAGCGGTGTGTTTATCATATTCGGTAAAGAATTCAAAATAGGGGGAAATGTCTATAGGGGCTCACCAATTAGACCCTACTTCTTCTTGAATGAGCCCACATAAAGTGAAGATAGTCAAACATAACAAATCATAGAGACTGGGTCAAGGTCAAGTTAAACAAAATGAGTCAAACATTTTACAATTCTAATGGGGGTCAGAATTTTTGCTCCATTATACACTCCTCCAAATATTCTGTTTTTTTTTTCTTTGATTAATTCCAAATATTCTGCTTGGTTCAATTGTTTGTTTTTGGATACTGACATTCTAGGGTTTCGAGATCTCATCTGACTCTTCTTGGACAAGATGGAAGAAAAAATGGAAAACAATTTTTTCTTTTTTTTTTGGATCATGAAAATGAGTCAACCATGAAATTTTGGGTCTCAATCCTTTATTGTCAACCTAAAATCAGAAAGAAAATAAATAAATAATAAATTAGGAAAAAAATAAATGAAATTTTCAGGAAATCCAAGAATGAAACTGTCATTACTTTGAAAATCTACATATAAAAACGAGTTCCTGTATGAATATTGACTTATTGAAGACAGTTCAGTATATAAGCTAAAAGACATGCAGCTCTTGACTTTGACTTAATCTTTTCTTTCTAGGGTACTTACTATGGTCCCATTATCATGTGAAACTTTTCTTGTGAGATCTCCATAATTTCAACCCAATTCATCTAATCTTAATCTTAATCTTAATCTTAATCTATATTACTATAATCAAATCTCAATTTAAATCATTAAGTGTCACTTAGCGCCTTCGTAATTGCTCACGTAGACATTAATATTTTAACATGGGTGAGATAATGGTGTGAGAACCATCACGTGGACCGGTGGTTCTCAGTTTCCTCCCGTAGAAGAGATCGGAGATCATACCCTTATGATAAGCATAAATCTTAGCAGACATGGATAGGGCTGCACATCGGGTCGGGTGGGTCGGGTTTGACCTCACCCGCACCCGACCCGCCAGTTGGCGGGTGATTGGAGTATTCACCCACATCCAACCCGTCGTAGGACGGGTCGAGTCGAGTCTGACCCGTCAATTTGACGGGCCGGTTGTGGGTGGGTGCGGGTCACCCGCCCAACTCTGCTCTTCTCTTCTTTCATTACCCAAAAATCACTATCCATCTTTCATTACACTATTCTTCTCGGCCATGAACTGCAGCTCCAAACCTTTCACTGAGTTTTAAAGCTTCTCAAATTCGAGCTCAACCACAGATCCATTTTCCATTTGAGTTCTCATTCAATCGAACCCCAATTTCGTCTTTTCCAACAGATCCATCGTCTATTTCCTCCAAGAACATCATCAAAAACCCTTGTTCATCTTCTCTTAGCGATCTTCATCTTCATCCATCTCAAACCCTAATATCACCACAAACATCTACCCCCATTGATCCCATTAGTAATCTCATCAACATCAGTAATCAATTCATTCATATCTCAAAGCGATCTTCATCTTCATCCATCTCAAACCCTAACCCTAGAAGCTAAGCTCTCATCAATCAATCGACTCAATTCTGTTATCCAGAAACAACAACAGGAGAACCCTAGTTCTCTGATGATTGAAGTCAAGAAAGGAATTTGTGAGATAGTTTGTGGGTCTCATTCGAGCAGCAGAGACGAATTCGAAGCAAGACAGATGAGTTTTAGTTGATTTGAGGCTACCCGTGTTTGAACTTCCGAGAGAATGAAGAGGAGCTGAGTCTGTGATGTGGTCTGAGAATGGAAGAAATGTTAAGTTCAGCGAGAAGAATTATGGGTTTGCTTGAACCTGAGTTTGAGAAGAGAACATGGGAATGAATTCGAGAGATGGAATTGGTGGGTTAGAACTGAAATTTGATACCGTGAGATGTTTGATGGAACAGCCAGAAAAGATTGAGGTTTATTGTTGTTGTGGTGAATTCAGGTTGAGAACACATGGAAGAAGGGTATGTTGCTGCAACAGGCTAAGAGAATCAGTGGGAATGGGAGATGTGTAGTAATGGTTAGTGGTTTGAAGCTAACAAGGAATGTACATAAGCAAGGTATTTTCTAGCGGGTTGGACGGACGGGTCGGGTGAGGGAAGGTTTCACCCACATCCGACCCGCCAGGAGGCGGGTAAATGAAATGGTCACCCGACCCGTTTCTCGACGGGTCGGGTAAAAAACGGTAGGTACGGGTTGGGTTGACGGGTTGGATCGTGTTTGTGCACCCCTAGGCACGGATCCAGGAGGACTAAAAAAAATATTAATCTGGATTATTGATTTTGGTCAAGTCTAATATTTAAATTTTTTTAAAGTTAGCCTTGTGGATTGAGAGGGATGTCCGGGCTAAAGCCCCAATCATCCTTCTCATTGGTCCGTCCCTGAATTTTAGGCTAGTGTACTTAGATAGTAGTTCTAGGAATTAATATACTATATAATTAAAAAAAAATGTTACGAAAAAAACTGTTCGTTCGGTTGGCTGAGCATTGCTCAGGGGTTAAAGCATTGTATGATGCATCTAAAAATAAACTATGTAAAATTGGTTAAATTAAAAAAATAATAATAACATTTTTTTAGAAATTAAAAGAGTATATCTCAACCACAATGATATTGTATATAGAAAAAGTAGTAGTATTAGTAGGCTAGTTGTGGTGGTAAGAATGAAATGGAAAATGTCTTTATAGATTTGGCTAATCTAGTGATGTAACCCTAGGTTAGGTACTTAGTTCCTCCAATTAATGGTGTACATATCTTGAATGATCAAACATCAATTTCCAAAGAGAAATTGAAGTGTACGTACGAACCAAAATCATGTAGCCCTCTCCTAGATTATTTATGAGGCAGAGAGGGAGAGTGAGAGGGAGTGTTGAATGCAATGTAACAAAATGAATCCAAATCATGTTTTCGTGTTTATCAAACTATCACGCATCATCATCAGCTCAGCCTCTGCTCACTCTCTTTCTGCAATAACTCCCTGCTTATAAATGAGCTATGAGCAACTTGTGATGTCCATTATAGTAGTCTTCCAATTCAAACACCACGCCACCACCACATCAACAACCAGTGCCCGGCCCTTTAAAAAATACTTTGGTTGAATTTTTCTTACTCATTTATATTAGTACTGAGCCTTTTGTTAATCCTAATGGCTACGTTTATATGTCACGGACTCACAGAATATATACTTATTCATTCAAGAAACAAATCAACAAACCGTTTAGCAAGTGCCACAGGGGTACTAAATTAATAGGGGGTTACCAATCCAATTGAATAATTTGGTTATATATGGTGACCCCCTATAATAGTCATGCCTATTTAGCAGTAGCAGGTCTATCCTTTTACCAGTGGGTGTTTATAATACTACTTCTGTTTTAAGAATAAATTTTTTTATTTATTTATTTTTACCTAAAGATAGATTAAATTAAAAAAATAAAAATATCACTTTTTAAAAAAAAAAAGAATATCACTTGCCTGATATGTGTTGTTCTAGTATATTGTTCTCTTTCAGATTAAGAAAAAGAGGCTATATTGAAGTTCTGGTACTATTATTTCAAAGTTTACTACATAGGGTTCCCAACTAATACATTAGATGCGGGATTTAGCAATTTTCTGTAAAATTTGGTAACTTCTATAACACCATGTACATGTTGCCGAACCTAGATGAAGCACGTGGAGTAGCATATGAGGCACCTTTTGTAGCTTCTAGCTAGTGTAAACCCTTTGAGTCACATTGTTAGATTGGATCTACAAAAAACCCACCACCCACCACCCACATTTTGGACTCAACTTTCATACTAGAAATGCACATGCACACAACCAATAGACACGACACGATAATCGAAGGGATTTTCTAACACTAAGTAAATCAACCACCATTAGAATATAAAATGGACTACTGTTCATCCCGTTGACCTTGGTTCTAATAATCTATCGATCTTGGATTTGGTGTCAAATTTTTTAAAGACAATAATTAAGAAACTTGCAAAGGGGACCATTAAGTTGAATAGAACAGGAGAAGTCATTCAAAGATGATTTTGTTTTCAGTCAATTCAGCTCTAGAATAATATTATGTACATATCTTGTAATGTACTGCTAGTGTTGTTGTTAGGTATGAAGTAACGGCCCTAGCTATATGCGTATCTATCACTAATTAAGAGGAGGAGGAGGAAGAGGAGCAGAAGGGTAGAGTAGACCACCGGAATGTGACAGCAGTCAAAACTAGCTGGGGCCTTTCAGCCTCTCCTCTCCTTGATTTTATTTTTGATAGGGTAAAAGAATAATTTTAAATTAGAGCAACCATTAATGGTTTGCATTTTGGTCCAAAATGACACAATCAATTGAGTTTCTTCTTCATCCCTATTCTAATAATTTATCTTCATTATGTATGTTGAGGAATTTCAGTATCGGTAAAAAATAATTGCACTAATTATATAGTTAATTTATATAATATGTGCAGTTAATCAGGTCAGTCAATATATGAAAAATTCAACCAATGATCATCTAGTGGTTGCTAAAAGAATCCTGAGATATATTAAGAGCATCAGAGTCGATTACAAAAAGTACTTGTTTGAAATGCTCGTTGGAATTGGGCTGCGGAAACAAGAAAAAAATGATCAAGCGTCCCGTTTTGTGAAGGCAGGCCTAAGCTTAGGCACCGCAGTTTCTGTAACAACCTTTCATTGATTACTCGTAAGATTGACTATGGAATCTTATTTAACAAAGGTTTATGTGTTGTGATGTGCATGGGTTTAGTGATGCTAACTGGGTTGGAGATCCAGATTCAAGAAGAAGTATAGGTGGGTACTGCATCTTCTTTGATTAAAATCCTATTTATTGGTCTAGTAAAAGACAATCCATAATTGCAAGATCCTCTATAGAAGCTGAGTTTAGAAGCTTAGCTAATTCTGCATATAAAGTTCAGTGGGTCTGCAAATTGCAGAAGGATCTTCACATTTTCTTACCTTCTCCTCCTTCTATGTTATGTGACAATCTGAGTGTTATATCTTTCTGTTCTAACCCTGTGTTTCATACAAGAATGAAACATATGGCTATTGACTATAATTTTGTTAGGAAACTGGTTCAACCCAAAGAGTTGATTTCCTACATCTCTATAATTGACCAAGCTGCAGACATTTTTACAAAAGGATTGGCAGGACCAATATTTGCTTTACTCAGGAACAAGTGCTTCCTAAATCTGCATTGTTTAACTTAAGGGGGAATAATAGCACATAGTCTTACATCCTTATTACACCACTGCTATGTGTTGTCAGTTTAGTGTAGGTTAGTCGTTACAGGAAGTTAATGTGTATGCTAGTCTTGTCCTGTTTTTCAGTGTCATATAAAAACATTTTATCTGTTATTATGTCTATAAGCTTGAGTAAGAGAAATTCATTATTTGTGTAATATATTTTCTTATTTTCAATTTCTCTTCTTCTATCAGATAATCTGTACGGGCCAGATATCAAGTATCCGTCCAATAATAAGAAAATCTTATATTACTTATTGATTTTCCTTTTCAAATTACATACCTATAAATTATGGTTTTAAATGAATTATATCTTTATTATAGTATTTGTTTTTAAAATGATATAAATATATCAGATTTAAAGTGTAGGTATATCTCATAATTTAAATTAAAATATGAACGACTAGGGGTGTCAACGGGTCCGGTTCCTCCCAGGTACCAATGGATCCGGAACCGGACCCTATTAGAAAAGTCGGGTCTGGTTTCTAACGGTTTCGGGTCCGGTTTCTAATATAGTGGACTCGGAACCGGATCCGATTAAAAATCTAAATACCCGTCGGATCCGGGTATTTAATGGGTCTTCTACAATCAACAATAATTTTTTCAAAATTCTTTATATTGGTTTGAAATGAATAATTTTTCATATAAAGTTATTGTTACATTATGTAAATGTTCTAATTAAAGATTAAATCTAAGAAAAAAAATGAAAAATGAAAAAAAACCAAGTAAAACTAGACGAAGTCTTTGAATTTTAAATAAAATTAACAAACAAATCACAAATATCCGGGTGCCCGATACCCGCGGGTACCCGTCGGATAATACCTGTTAGGATTCGTTAAGATTTCGGGTCCAATCGGATCTACCGTCGGGTATTAAAACTACTAATGGATCTATTATGAGAACCCGAACTCAATTCACCCGGGTTCAATTCGATTCCGGATAATCGGATACCCATTAACAACCCTATGAACGACGCTCTTTTTTATACATTTATGTTGAAGCATAACGATACACTAAAGTTCAAAAAAGAAAAAATTACAACTACCAGTTTTCCAAACCATCAAAAATAATAAACAAATAACAACAACCAATATTAAATATGATTCAAAAAAAATATTAAACTAATAAAATCAACGGTGAATAAGATTTGGTCTTATTTACAACTTAAAAACTTAATTTGCAAGTAGTACACGTAATAATAAATTATTTTATAAAAAATAATATTGTCTTTTAAAAAAAAATTATTATTATTTTTTTATTTTAACTTGTTTTTAGACTAAGATAAAAAAATAATAATAACTTTTTTTTTAAAATTAAAGGATTATATATTAAAACTAATTACCACTCACTTTTTAATTTTACAAAACAAAAATAAATAATAAACCTACGATTACACCCACAAAGGGACATAAAATCTAGAGAGACCGTGTATTACAAGCATCTATCCATCAATTTCAATAAAATAAAATAAAAAAATATCCACAAAACCGCGTTAAATTAGGGGCACGTTACAAGTGAATGAGATGGTTACAAGTGTACTCACTCATTAAAGCACGGATGGTCGGGCATCGTATTCTGGGTCGATGGCGACCCGGGCCGTGTATTATGGTCTCAAAATATATATATTAAAGTGCTCCTTTCGGATTTTTCCTATAGGTTAAAACCGCAAGGGTCCCTATGATCCATTTCCTATCATTATCCCCTCATTATCAATTTGTGGTACGTTTTGAGACCCACAGCTACATAAAAACTGATTTGGGGCCTTAGGGCAACTGCAACGGTCGACCAGATCAAAGAGTAAAGAGAAGATTTTTTCTTTGGTCCGGTTTTGTGAGCCGCAACAGGCGAGTAACTATGGTATTTGGTCCAGATTTTTAACAGTATTCGATCAAGTTTTGTCGAGCAACTGGACCAAACACAGATTTAGTCGGACGCTCTTGTAGGACAACGTTTCCCCAAAACGCTTTTGTACGAGGACGTTTCTAAACAAAAACGTATCTGCTGAAAGACGTCCAACAAAACGTTCACCCATAACAGCGTTTCTCTAACGTTGTATTAGAATAGCGTAATTTGAACAAACGCAACCTAGAAGAGCGTGTGGGTTGAACGTTCATTTGGTAGAGAGTTAATTGTCAAAACGCTACGGTAAATAGACGTGAATATATTCACGGTCATTTGAAGAAGCGTTACAAAAGAATACGCTCGTCCAGAAGAGCGCAGTTACCGGTGAAGTATACTAACATTCTCCCAGAAGAGCGTGTTTGTGATAGACGCTCTTCCAGGAGAGCGTTTTGTTAGCCGCTTTTATCATTTTTTGAGCTGGTTAGCCGTTTTTATCATTTTTTGTTACATTGGTAAAGCCTTGAAAAAACATGGTTGGAATTGATCTGCTGTGACTAAGCTTGATTGAACAATCATAATTACTAATATGGTCCAATGGTATATAGTTTCAATCATTAGTAGACTTGTTGCGAAACTTAATTTGCTCCATCATTACATGGAAGCTTATTACCGTCTTCCTGCTTGCAGAACGCGTATTAGGAATCTAACGCTCTTGTAGGACAGCGTGATGGATTCCAACGCTCTTGTAGCGCTGCGTTTTCCTATGAAATGCTCTTTTATAGTAGCGTTTCGGTGTAAACGCTACTTTACTAGGACGTTTTATTTGCGAAACGCTTCACCTAGTTAGCGTTGGTATCAAAACGCTTCAATAGAGTAACGTTTAAATATACTCTTTAGTAGAGTAACGTTTGAGTACCCAACGTTACATTACAGGAGCGTATGATACATAGGGTCCAAAACGCTTTTTTAGTTGAACGTCAAAACATAACGCTTGTGTAGTTGAATGTCTATGTAACCAAAACTTACTCTAGCGTAGCGTTTGTTAACTAACGCTTATCTAAGTGAGCGTAAGATCATATTTAGTACGCTTTCCGCTGTGTTCTTTTTTTTCACGAGCAAACAAATTTGATCTTTGTTCTTTGGTCTACTCCAACCGCTGTAGTTGCTCTAAGTGGATGTACAGCAAAGTTCCATCTCTACACTCGCGAAATTTTCAATAATTTTTTTTACAGGTAAGTCGAGACATATTCCAAAAAAAAAAAAAACAATTTAAAAAAACTGAAACTTACCTGGAATGGTGAATTATTTTTGGGATAATGAGTCCTACTTAAATGCGGAAAATGGTGAATTATTTTTAGGATGACAAGTCCTACTTAAATGCCATCGAAGTATCGAACTTCATATCCAAATGAAAGTCAGTTTTTACAACGGCAAAATTCTAGATTTTTTTTTATATAAACATGATCCTAGAGAGGCTTGAACCTAGGTTCCAATATAAAAATGGGCAACTATCATATTATTCATTCTAAAAAAAAAATCATTTCAGAGCTTTTAGAATTAAGATCATAAAAAATAATCTTAAAACTAACCAGAATTTTTATTTTTAGCAATTCCTATTCTAATACACCGGGTTTTCAAGATTACTTAGGACCATGGAATTTTATATAGCATCTGAAGAGACTATTTTTATGTTAAGTCTAAATAACTGTGTCAGGCGATCGAAGATCCACGAAGTAGACCTAAAGAGACTGCACATCTTTTTTCTGTAAGAAAAAGATCTTCCTCAGCAAGCTCGAGATACAGAGTTATACTTTGCAATGACTAGATAGCCTTTTACAAAGTCTTAGCTTCCTCCATGCTACCTCTGTCTGAAATACACTGATCTAGCAGAGGAGACTGGAGATATCTAATCAAAATATTGTTGTCCCAGTACATATCATTTTTGATATTTTTTTTAGACATTATGTTAACTAAATTAAAAGCAAGAGTGTTTTCACTACACTGGATTATGTTAAGGTTCCCCATCATAAAGGTGACTTCCTCAAAATTTCCTCCAACCTATTGATGATAGTTTAAACTAAATCTTCCTTGAACTTCCTTTTTGTAGATGTTTTTAATGGCCTTTAGGATAGTATTGTCTTCAGAACAGAAGTCGATATTCGAAGTATGCATCTCCTTGGCCCAGTTCACAGCTAGTTCAGCTCATTTTCCTGCTCTATTGTCATTTTCTCTGTGAATAACATAATTTCTTGCTCCAATGAAGTTTCATGTGAAGGACATAGCAAACATAGCAATATTAGTCCAGTGAGAAAAGATAGTATTAGTATATGGTATTTGGGAACTGTTAGTTCCTAGATAGCAAATGCTAATGTTAAGCCCAAATTTTTTTCTGTGGTTAGTCAAAACTCTGCTTCTTGTTTCCTCATCCATATCCTGAAAGTATAAATTGTTCAGGATGTGATTGTTATTGTGTATCACTCTGTCGAAAGAACTTATATGTTGTCTGATGTTATGAGATGTATAGTCGGCAGAGTGAGAAATTCCTTTGAAGACCAGATCACATCTATCTTTCCATATAGACCAAGTTGTAGTAGCATAAGAGGAGGTCCAGGATGAAGCAGAATTTGCTACAGAAAAAATATAGTTTAGCCAATCATGGAAACTGGTAAATTCTGGAAGACCCTGTGATTTTCCCCAAACATCTTTATCCAGACAGCCGCGACGAAAGGACAAAAAGACAAAACAGTGAGAGATATCTTCATTGCACTTTTGCATCTACTGCACACATAATGGATGTAATGCAGAATGCTGGCAATTCCACCATTAGTGGGCAGAATGCCTGAGAACATTTCCAGATGAACAAATTAATAGAGGGAGAAGAAACCATTTTCCAATTTTTCTTCCAGGCAGGGTTGATGGTATCATTTTTATACTTATCCTCAATTTTTCTATTATAGAGATTTAACAGAGAAATCCCCTTTGTCACTTAAGCTCCAAGAAATATAGTCTTCTTCATTAATATTTAGAGAGGTATCAAGAATAAATGTTTGGTCTTCAGGAGAGAACCAGAAGGCCAAGATGTTATGGTCCCAATTTCCTTGAGGATTATAAGCTTCCTAACATGAGTAAGATCAGTGGGACAATTTGGAGGTTTCTCCAAAAGATTATCTTTGCTTGTGACCCATATGTCAGTCCAGATTAAGATAGACTGGTCATTTCCCACTTTCCAAATGTGATACTTTTGAATATTTTTATCCCTTCCAGGATTCCTTTCCAGATCCACGAATTACTAGTTTTAGGATTTGCGTCCATCCTGCTTATTTCCTTGTTGCCAAAATGTTTGGCCCTCATGATTGAAGAAAGAAGAGAATCTGGTCCTTGAATCATTCTCCAACCAATTTTAGTTATCATGGCAGCATTAAAGATCTCAATGTTTCGGAACCCCAGGCCTCCCATCTTCTTTGGTTTACATACCGAATCCCAAGCAATATAGTACCCCTTTGGTTTTTCAGAGTCTTTGTTCCAGAATAAATCTCTTTGAATTTTATTCAGATCCTTACAGATTTGTTTAGGAAGTTTAAATCAGTTCATCTGGTAAGTACAAGAAGCAGAAGTAACATTAGCAATCATAGTGGATCTTCCAGTAGGAGAAAGGGTTATGCTTTTCCAACCTTTTAATATGAACTTAAGACTGTCAATACAAGGTTGAAAGGTTGTGATTTTTCATTTCTTGGTGAATAGGGGAGAACCAAGATATTTGTCTTGAGTATTAATCATCTGCACATCCATATCAGAACTAATACTAGCAGCTAAAGAAGGACAAGTATTTTTACTGAAGAATATACCAGACTTAGAGAAATTAATCATATGACTAGAAGAGTCTCCAAATTTTTTGAATATTTCCAGCAGGTTCCTTTTCTCAACCATATTTGTTTTACAGAAGACCATGCAATCATCAGCAAAGAGAAGATGACAGATAGAGGGAGCAGTTGGGCAAATCCTTAACCCATTAATCAGACCAATACTTTCAGCATGAAGAAGTTTCCTATAAAGAGCTTTCATACAAAGTGGAAAGATGATCTCTTTGTCTCAGGCCTCTAGAAGGTTTCAAGAACTTACCAGGAACTCCATTAACTAAAACATCAAGATTAGTGGTTGAAATACATTAATTAATAAGGTTGCACCATCTCTAATTGAAGCCCATCTTTGCCATTATGGCAAACAGAAAATTTCAATTAACTCTGTCAAAGGATTTGGCCATATCATTTTTGATCACCATAGTACCATTTTCACCTTTTTTTTTACCCCCATTTATGTTCATATTGTAGATAAGCTCATGTGCAATAGTAATATTATTAGAGATTTTCCTTCCATGCACAAACGCAGATTGAAATGGGGATATAAGCTTAGGAAGAAGAGGTTTCAATCTCTAAGCAAAGATCTTGGATATAATTTTATAAGTGGTATTGTAGAGGGATATGGGTCTGAAATGAGTAGGAGAAAAAGGAGCATCAATTTTGGGTATAAGGGAAATGATAGTTGAGTTCATTTCCTTGGGCATACATGTTGACAATGTCTGTTCCCACAATATACCAAGTGGCTTGAAAGAAATTAGGAGGAAAACCATTCGGGCTAGGAGCTTTGTCTCCTTCCATGTTAAATAAAACATTCTTGATTTCAGAAACATCTGGGTAACCAGGAGATGATCATTCTCAGAAGAAGTAATGGAACTAGGAATAATATCTAGAATGGAATTGTCAATAAAGATAGTTTCAGCGGTGGCCATTTGCTGAAAATGATTAGTGAAGCATTCAGAGAGTAAAATTCCATCAGTTATCCAATTCCCATTACTATCTTGGGCAGCTTAAATCTTGTTCCTTCTCATTCTTTTTTGGTAGAAGTATGGAAAAAATAAGTATTTCTGTCTCCAAGCTTTATAGTTTGGTCTCCACTTTTAGTTTTCCAGAACCTCTCTTGTATATACCAATGTTTAACAGAAGAATTTGCTTCACTAAGAGCATCACCTCTGTGAGAATCAAATTTGTTTTTAGTAATCCAACCAAGGTGTTTAATACTCTCTTCCAGGTTGGTTTTGATGTTTCCATAAACCACTTTGTTCCACATACTGCTTTTAACCTCTTTAAGTTTTCTTGCTAGAACAAAGGCAGAAGAACCATCAAGATTCATAGACCAACATTAAGTTATTATTTCTTTGCATTCCTGGTGATCAAGCCAAGGACCAAATAATTTGAAGGGGATTCTTCTTGGATTCCAGTTAGGATTGGAGTTCAGAAGGATTGGGTTATGATCGGAACCAATGGTAGGAAAGTTAGATATAGTGGAATTGGGGAATAGGTCTAACCAGTTTTCAGATGCCAAACCTATATCAAACCTTTGTTCAGTTAGCTTATTCCCATCCCTTTTATTGGACCAGGTGAAAGGGAAAGCAGTATAACCCAGTTGATGAGGTCCAACTCCTTAATTTTGTTATTAAAAATGTTAGCTTGAGTATGATTTATGGGGTGGCTACTAAATTTCTCATGTTCATGAAGGAAAAAAATTAAAATCTCCAATAGTCAACCAGGGATGGGAGATGATTTTGGCTGTTTCCTTCTAATATTTGCCAGTTTTTAACTTATCTTTTGTAGTATATAGACTACCATAATACCCTGTAAAGATCCAAAGAGTATTATTGGCAGAAAAGATAACAACATTGATATGATGAGAGGAGTAGTCCAGGATGGTAACCTGGAGGGAGGATTTCCAAGCTAGACTAATTCCACCCGTTGTGCCAATATTACTTATAGGGTCTACAGACCAAAAATTAGTAACCCCTATGTTATTCAAGATAGACCTAAGATTGGGAATTTTTATTTTGTTTCAGCCAGGAAGAAAATGTCAAGGTTATGCTTATTAAGGATATCATTTAAGTAATTGTTGGTTATTTTCCTACCTAGCCCCTGATAATTCAAAGCTAATGAAGTAAAAAATTTCCAGAAGTAAGAAACAATAGGGTAGATGAAAATGGTTATGATATAGCCACATAGAGAAACAAATTTATGGTTAATATGCACATAAGAGATGAAAGTTATGATAATAGCATTTAACATGGAAAAATTGAATTTAAGGGTCAGACAAAGCTGGTTTTGGATTATTACCTCAGTGGGGAGCAAGCTTATTTGCCAATAGCTAGTTCTGGGGAAGCAACAATTTTCTCATGATGGGGGATGGTATCCGGAGCACAATCCAAATTGGTGGTTTCTTTGACCTTCTTGTGGTTCACAATTACGATTTCCATACAATCATTCTTCCTTTTGACCTCCGCAATAGTCTTGGCCTTGAGGTTGTCTTCCTTGCCGAAATCCATTTTAAGTCTCCTTTAGACCAAGCTTCTTTTTTGACACTTTTGTGATTTTCATTCATTCTAGCTAGGATTTCCTAAATGGTAGGGGTTTCAGGTAAGCTGGAAGAGAGGATATTGGGAATCTGAGGAAAGCTATATTGTTCATGGACTAGAACCGTTGAGGTGTTTTGATTCTTGTTCTTTTGTCTGGCAGCTCCTTTGATGTTACAATACTTTTTCTTTGGAGTGGGGGTTTTGCTTTTGTCACCAGAGATAATTTTCTTATGCTTTCGTTGACAAGATAGAACATTTATGTTATAGGATTGAATAGTACCTTGGATGGGGTCCTGAAGACCAGCTTTGAATATAATTTGTTCATCCGTTCCATCTAACTCATTACAGTTGTTAGCCAGGACAATTTTACGTTGAGCATCCCTCAGTTTGATAGCAAATTCCGTAGCAATATCCTTATCCGAGAATCCTCTTTTCCGAGCTTGGCTATGTTAGCCTGATTATGGTATTGAACAATTTGTGGAGATACGTTGGGGGAAGGAATGACCATTTTGTTAGAATTCTCATTTTTATCTTCACAAGGAGGACTAGGGTGATCCAGGATTCTACAGACCTTATAAAACTGCAAGCCATTGAGAGAATAAGAAAATTACAACCAATGAGTAATGGTAGGTGTCTCATAGGCATTTACCCCATACTTCATATCTCTAGTGATATCAATGTTAAGAAGCACTTCCACATTCTTTTCATCATTATCCCTTCCAAAGGGTCTTTTAGCTTCTTGAAAGATACCAGCAGGTCTTAGAATGTTACTCAAATCTAGGATTATATGCCTTGGGACCCTTTTGATAAGAACCCAAATCCTCACAAAATAAAGTTAGTTTCATCGATGAAATCTGAACAGTAGATGGAACTTCAGTGAGGACAATAAGTTTTCCAAAGATACCTCAAGCACCACCTTTCTTGAAGACACTATAGTCTTCAATACATCCATGGAAACTATGTGGTGACATAGGGGGTTGTTCTGGTGGCTGATAATGCAATTGTTGCAGGTGGTGTTCAGATGGGATTTGACTATGTATGCCTCCACATCCGTACCAGTCAGATTCTAAGGGCTCATGCAGTTCATTTTCGAACCCAGGCCAGGTATGCTGCTAATGGGTTGATTTATCCTGTGTTGAATGAATTTGATCTCGAACATCGAAGGCTCGCAGCACTTTGACTAGGGGGAAAGAGATGGTGACAACATTTTACCCGGAGCTGAAAACAATGGTTTCAATGTACCAAGGGTAGCAGTTGTCATCCAACCAGCACCATATCCATAAGGGGATTTGCCTCAACCACAGGTAGCACCACCACAAACACCTCCACCACATCCAGAAGCAACGAATCTCGCTACCCAAGCTCCCGGATTTGTCAGGCAAATGATGTTGCACCAAGCGCAGCCAATCAGTGGCCGGACTCAATTTCTGCAACCTCCAAAACCTCGACAACAAAGGAGGTCACATAGGCAGCATCGGAGCTCCAAGCGTCAAAGGCAGCAGTAGATGAGTCTTCTCAAGAAGCTTCAGGTGACACAACTCTAACAAGACTTTTTCGAAAAAGGAATTATGAATTTCCAACCCACAATTACTCTGAAAAGGTTAAGACACTTTTGGTTTCTTTTTGAAATATTTTGACTGTAAGAAAGCTTTAACTGAATTATCTTATGAAAGGTTTGTCTATATGAAGTATCCTTATTGAAGGTTTCACTGAGAGTATAATTTTTGTGATTTTTAATGGCATGGTTGTTGTGTATTATAATGGTTTGATGGTGTAAAATATTATAGGTTGGAGAACATTTAGGAATTGAATGGGAAATCGAGAGCAGGGGATCATGGGAAATGGACTTAAACCATCTAGGATAGAAATTTGGGGGTTTTCTGGGTTTAGCAGTAGGAGAGGGTTTTAGGATAAGATTTGGGTTGGGGTTATAAATAAGGTTCAGAAAAGGATTTTCCTTCACAAGGGGATTAGGTTGATTCCCAGATTTTCTACTTCCGACCCAATTAAGAATCAAAATAGAAATGACATGAACATTAAGGGACTGATGGTTGAGGGAAGACTGATTGGAGTAAGTTTTATGAAGTTGGTTTTCCGGGTGAATAGTAATTCCTTGAGAAGGATAATGAGACATTTTCTAATTTCTGATGAGATGTGAGATTTCCTTGTGATTGATGTTGTTTCTGTTGATGATGTCTGAGTTTTGAGCAACCTTAGTGATTTAATTTATTAAGAAAAGCTAATAATTCTGAGATATCATGAATTTCGAAGAGAAAACCGGTCCCTGACACTAAAAAAAGCGTTAGGGAAAAAACGGCTAGTTTTCATACATAAAAACCTGAGAAACTAAAGAGAGAAGAGCTTGTTTTGAAATATTTAAATAAAGGCTTCACTATTCATCCTTTTTGTTCTAAGAGACTGCACGTCAAGAGGTGTATTGAAAATAATTTTGCATTGTCCAGTCGAATTTCTAGGCCAACAATGCCTTTGGACTCATATGTATGGAAGGAACGACCAAGTACAAATCAAATAGGCAATCATGTAATCTTAAAAAGAAAAAATAAAACAAAAATGTAAATATATTTTATGTCTTAAATCTTCCACAATGCTTATCTAATATTTTTCAAGGCGCATGTATGCATGAACGCATAGGTTAAACCATTTTAGGGTCCTGAGAAACGACAGTAACTACTATGTACAAAAACGGCATTTTAGAAGACCAAGTAAAAATCAAATAGACAATAAAAAGTTGACCTAATTTAAATCAATACTAAAGCTCTTGTTGGTAGGTAATTTGAAATATTTCTTTAGTAAGTGTCCCTTAATACAACAATCCAAATCTCTAAACAGTGTAAAAGAAAAGTAAACTTGTTTGAATGTTTTGGTACTACTGTTAGGTACTAACTTATAGTGATTTTTGTCTTCAGAAATATTAATTTTGATGCCAACAGATTCCAATTACACTTTTCATTTCATCCACTTGTGTAATATAAAACCCATAATGTCAAATCATAGAGATATTTTGTTATTATATAGCAAAGTTAAATAGGAAAACTTTTTATTTATTTTTATCAAATCAATTGTAAAACTAATCTTCTAGAAAATCTTGTACTTGGTCAACATTTATTTTCAAGTCTAAAAAAAAGGTTTAGCCGCACCCACTTACGTGCTAAATTCTTCATTGTTACACAATCCAATAGATATCATACCAAATCGAGTAGTATGGTAAAATGATATGTCTCCAATTTAAAAATAAGCATATGAGTCCATGAGAAGAACTCAAAATAATACTCCAACCTCAGTAGTAGGGCATTTGTACTTTTTTCTGGCAATTTAAATACGCAAGATGCAAAAATGATAAAAAATGCTATAAATTATTATTTTTTCTAGTTCAATTGATTTGGTTAAATTTAATTTATCGTATCTGGATTTGTTTATATTTCAGGTTTAAAAATCATCGTATTAATCTTAAAATACTCCAACCTCCCATATGCAGAGCTATTTTTTAGCAATCTAAATAAACATGGTGAAAATATGGTAAAAAATATTACAGGTTGTTTGGTTTTTTTACATCTAATCTAACTGATCTGGATTGAATTACCAGAATCTGACTTATGATCACATTTGGATCTGATTTATTATATACATGATTCAAACAATGAAATTCTATAAACTTTGAATCCAATTAGATAATATTCAAAAAAATTGATATAATATTGTATCCGACTTAAATACCTTAAGATCAGATATACAAATAATATTGTACCCGACTTGAATACCTCAAGATTAGATATACAAATTAAATTAACTCTCAAATCAGACATTAAAAGAATATAAAAATAACCTGATATTTGATTCAGATAAAATTATATTAAATCCCAAGACTAGACAATCAATGTGCAAAGCTCGTAAACAGTGGATGTGAAGTTCGATGGAGAAGAAGTAAGCAATGAATCAAAATAAATGGTTCTTTCACCAAATTAGGTTCCGACAAATTTTGTAAAATGTAGGTAATGGGCATAGTAAAATGGAAAGAATCGGTTATATATAAAAGTGTTGAGTCGTCGGGTTTGAAATAGTGATGACGCGGTAATCGTGTCAGTATAAGATTCTCATGTCAGTAATTCTGGTCCCACACGTGTTATTCCTCCAATACCCCATTCACATATTTCACACGCTTTACAGCCAGGTAATAAAAAGGGAACTCTCCTTTCATTTGCTCTTCTGCCCTTTTTAGTCCACCGACCGACCAGTGAAATCCTTAATTTATCCCTGTAATTTTAAACCAACTTTTTTACTAACTCCAAGTTAGGAACTCAGATATTATCTCTATCGTCTTTTTTTCTTTCACCAAAAAGAAAAAAATTGTAGTACAGTGAATTTCTATCGCCTTTTATTTGACAAAGACCGATAGGTCGAGAGTCTATAAAAATATTTAATATTTTTTTCGTTTCTAAAAAAAAGTTATTATTACTTATTCAATTTAATCTATTTTTAGATTAAAATAAAAATAATAATAGTAAAATTTTTTAAAAACAAAGATAATAAATAATAAATTTAAAATACTTTCGTATTTTAAATTATTAAAAAAAATTCTAAAAGAAACCGATTAATGATTTATATTAACTCAAAAACATACCGATAAGATGAGGTTTGATATTTATTATACAGTGTTTTTTTTTGATCTCGACCCTTAATTCTAAACCTTCGTTCAAGGTGAATTGTGGGGAAAAGGTCAAGTGGTAAAATTATGATTTCATGACAGACGAAGAAACCTAAAATAATCAAAAAAATTATTGTCAAGTGTCAACCTTTTGATCAAAAAATAGAAATAATAATAGATTTTTCTTTATTGTCAAGTGTCAACCTTTTGATCCAAAACCATCGACATGCGTGATCAATCTACAATGCTAATTTGCATTAAAATAATTATAAAACAAACCGGAGTAGTTCCAAAAAGATTAGAAAAGTTAAATAATAATTTGGATATGAACGTCTTTTAGTGAAAAGTCATACCCCACTAAAAGTTATGCAAATTTATTTTACAGAAAAAGCAACAAAATAAATAGAAAAAAAGAAAAACTAAAAATCTATTCTGAGGAATCACATGCAGTGGAGAAGACTGAAAAGAAAAGAGATTTCTATGCATTTTTCATTATTTTTTTTTGGGAGGTTCAGCTTTTTGTTTTGTTTTAAGCTGAGCAGTAATATGTCCACGTTAATCTAAACCCTATTCACACTTAACAACCACCATTAGCCGGTCAAACTAAAATGGAACATTCATAAATTGTAGTTGAATTAACACCTATTAATAGTTTTACAATTCCACGCTAATCTCAAAAATAATATATCGTATATTTATTTTAAATAAATTTTTTGAATATTAGATTACTGATTTAAATTTTTTACGTGGACTAAATGTAGATAAATAATACTATAAAAGTTAGTGTAGAAAATTAATTTTTTGTCTAATAAAATATTCCTATCGAATCATTATTTTACTTATCAGTATAAAATTTATTTTGAAGTATATAATAAAATTTGTCGTAGAAATTTATTCTTGCAGATATTATTGTAGCATAGTAGTAAAGTCATTGGATGATAATACTAGTGATCTGAGTTTTAAACACGTCAACTTCTTTACTGATAAACAAAAAAAACTTATTTGTATACAAGATAAAATTATTACTCCCTCTGTTTCAAAATATATGTCCTCTATTCCATTTTCGTCAGTTTTAGAATTGTGTCCAGCTTCTGTTTATAGTCGTATTATTTCGACAAACTCTCAAATATACTCTTAATCTTTTATACTCATAAATTCATTTTTAACGAAATCCAATTTAAAATTTGAAATAATATTTATATAATTAAAAAATAAATATGCTAATATCTTTATTACTCGTACTTTATTCCTTTTAAAAATAAAATAATATTTTTAATTTTAATAATAATATAACATTTAGTAAGGATAATTTTATATATTTTTTTGGATCTCCTTAATAATTTATATTACTAAAAGCAGATATTTAATTAGAAACGGAGAAAATAGTTATATAAATTAAAATCAAAAAGAGTAGAGGTGTAATGTAATTATATTGATTATATATGTACTAATTAAGATGTCTAGTATGAAATATGTATAAAGCTGCTTTCAAAAAAAAAGTACGTATGAAAGCAAAAACCACCACCCCCTATTTCCATTGTATGAAATGAAAGCTTAGACCAAAATTGTAAAGACAAAATACTTTTTGATGCATTTATTGCAACACCGGCCTTTCCAAGGCCTTAACCCGTACTACTATCATCCTAGTCATCATCTCCTTTAGTTGACTGCCTATAGCCAGTCAATCAATATCCACCATTAGTCCATTTCTTAATTCCTAATTAATCTAACCTAATCTAAATTTTAATCAGAAATAAAATCCATTTCACACACATAAAAACAAACATCCCTTATACATACAATACTACTGAATCCTCCCCCCCTCCATCCTTACAAAATATTCTTCTTCTTTTCTTTTTTTCTTTCTACTTTTCCTCTCCTCTCTTTATTCATTCATTCACACCTTCTTAACTCTTTTTCTCTAAGAAAAAAATGGTTTGATGATGGACAGGAAATTTGAATCAGATCATATGGAGAATCATAATATGATGATGATGATGATGATGGGAGCAACAACAGGAACAGCAACAGGAGCAACTTCATTTGGTGATCATGAATTAATGGGTGGTGGAATCACAAGTACTAGTAATAATAGTTTATCAAGTATATTTGAAATGGATTATCATCAAAAGATTGGTTCAACTTTCTCATCTTCTTCTTCTACTTCTTTAGGGTTTATGGATTTGTTGGGGATTAATCATGATTTTACTACTAATACTCATCATCCTTCTATATTTGAGTTACTACAACAACCACCACCACCGTCTTCCAGTTTACCACCACCACCAACATCTTCACAAGTACCACCAGAACAACCACTAGTTATGTTATCATCACAACCACCACCTACGGAGTCGATTACTTCATCGGAAGTGTTGAACTTACCTGCAACACCTTCATCGATTTCTTCATCTTCAAATGAAGCAGCAAATGATGAAATTTTGAATAATATTAAAGACGATCCTGATCAACTTGATGAAGATGATGGAGATGGTGATGATTCAAAGACTACTACTGCTAACAACAACAACAAGAAACAACAGTATGTTTTGTTTCTTCTTTACTAGTTTCTTTTTTCTTACACCATTCATACACCATGCTTTTCATAGTTTTCAGTTAATTTATATGAAAATTGAAAACCGTGGTTTGTTTTTAATCGTTCTGCGATTGACTTTATGTTAAATTTTTTTTTGTTTTGTTTTAAAAAGATTGAATCTGAAAGGAAATGGTAAAATAAAGAAGGGGAATCAGAACAAGAAACAGAGAGAACCAAGATTTGCGTTCATGACAAAAAGTGAAGTTGATCATCTAGAAGACGGCTATAGATGGAGAAAGTACGGTCAGAAAGCTGTCAAGAATAGCCCTTTCCCGAGGTACATACATTTCACACCCATCATTAATCTCTTTCTTTATTTGCTTCTCATTTCTCCATAAATTTCATCGTCCTATCAATAATGGCCGGCCATTAGTATGCTGAATTTCTATGCATGAAACCCTAATACTACTATCAGAATTTGATTTTGGTTATATATGGTTGTTGCAGGAGTTATTATCGCTGCACAAGTGCGTCTTGCGGTGTTAAGAAGCGCGTTGAGCGATCTTGTGATGATCCTACAATTGTTGTCACGACATATGAAGGCCAACATACACATCCAAGTTCTGTAATGCCTAGAGGAAGTCCTTCAGCTGCTGGATGTGGTTTCGGTTCGTCTATTGGTATGTCTATGCAAATGACACGAAGCCATCTTTACCCACACCAACAACAACAACTTCAAGGACTACCACCGTATTTCCGTAACTTGCCACCATTGAATTTTGGTAGTGAGACCACTCCTACGGCTAATGCTAATGCTAGTATGAGTAGTATTGTTAATTTATCTGAGAGCCGACGGTTTTGCACCTCAGCGGCGTCACCAAATACTATTGCTTCGTCAACATTACTTAGGGATCATGGGCTACTACAAGATATTGTTCCATCAGATATGAGAAAGAACGAATGAGTGAATGAAAGAAAAACTAATATTTGTTTTACTTATTAATCTTCTTCTATATATCTCTCTCTGCAGGTATGTTGTTACTACCTTTTACTAATCGAGCCGTGCTTAATTATACGGAGATGATTAGTTATCGAAGATTAGACCCTTTAGTCTCTACTATACATTAGACGAAAACTTTGCAGCTGATCAATACTAAATTATTTTCAATGATCTTATGGATTATATTATCTCAGTATAGCTACTGCATGTAACTTGACTGTTTCATCATCAATGAAGTTAGTATTTGTTCTTTCTTTGTTTGTTCTTGGCATCTGTTTGATATCTTTGTTTTTTCCTTCAAGGAATATACACACTGACTTATCTTTACTATAAGTATTTATGCAGCTAGCTAGGGTTAGTTTATTAGGGTTTCTTCATGGAAAGAACTGGATAATAACTATGATATATATTTAGTAATTTTAACTTTTTATTTTTTATGTTTTGTGTGAGAATCAACAGTTGGTACTTATGGGAATGTTAGACATTTAGAATAAATTTGGGAACTTGATTTTGTTCCTTGTTTTAGAATAAGAGAAAAATTTATGACATTATGGAGGGTATGTATGTATGATTGTTGGAAATTGGAGTAGTGTAATGTAATTCATGCATATCCTGAAATGTGTGTATTCAGAGTGCAACTTGGAAAGAACAAGTAACTACTCCATACCCCCATTTCTATCCTTGTGCTGAGTTAATCTTGATTTCTTCTTTTGGTGTGCTTCATTTTCTCATTGAAGCTTTTGATTCATTTAATGGTGGTGTTTTTTGATGTGCAAGGGTTTTGTGTTCTTTTTTGTTAATACAATTAAGAAGATGAGATCTTGGTGGAGAGATATGATAGTAATTGCTTCAAGTAGTACACTCTTGTTACAAGTATAATGATCATGATGAATGTTAGTTTTTAGGTTTTAAAGTCTTTGTCCATGTGACCATGTCTTTGCTCCAATGCTATATATATATCTATATGTATTGATTTGCAGTAGTTTTCATCTGTTTCTTTCTTCTATAAGCAATGCTGCAACAGTATTATACTTGATAGTAAATGCATTATATGCATTGGCAATTATATCACTACTATATATGAGTTCTGCACTTTACATATACACGAATGAAGACAAGGATGAAGGATATATTATGTTCTTAGAAATTTCTTAATCATATGTCTTTTTATCACATATAAACATTTCCCACATGTACTCATTTTAAAATGACTACTCACTGCCAGTTGCTCTCCCCATCGGAGAGATATCAAAACCGATGAACCTAAATCATGCAGTAGTATTCTTTTCAATGTACACTCTCTACTACCATGTTCAATCCTGCTGATCCAACTCTTTGAAAACCGATTTGCAGCGTAATTAATGTTTGTTTGAGGCTCCCTAGCGTAATAGAAATTCGAGTTGTCAGACTATACGAAACTTTTCACAACACAATTTACAGTACATAAAGGCTATATGCAGAAAAAGAAGACCATTACAGAAAAGAAAAATCCTTGAGTGTTCTGCTATAGCCTGTATCAAGTCATTCAATTGGTACCCAATTCCTTAACTTTTGTTACACCTTTTTTTATTTTTCAGAAGGTTCGGTTGCATATTTTGGTATTTTTACAGTCATGCATCATCACTCAGTGTCATCTAATAGACTTTAGCCCAACAGCATCTAATACCCTTTCTTGCGTTCAATATACATGCATGATTGTACGACATATATATGCAATATGCCTGGCAAGGCCACTACCACCACGTACAGTACATTAAAGTGCCATCATAAATATTTGGTTTGGTTAAGATTTTAGCTTAAAAATATATGTGTTCAAACTCGGCTTGTTAACATATGGGTTCAAGCCACAAGCTCAAGCTTTAGCTGACCTAGGTTAGTAACATAAGCAAAGCAAATTATCAATATTCCAGTGAGATGAATACACTCTAGGACCCTAATATCTTCACTATTTCATCATGCATGCCCTTTCTTACCTACAATCCTTGATCGGCCACAGTGTGTTATCATCGGCGACCGACTTGCGAGTCATGGGTTCAAATAATATCAATCAGATTTTGCAAAATGAGCACCACCGCATAGTAATATTCCTGTAAGGGAAGCAAAATTGGTCAGATTGATTCCAAGGTCACGCCGATTCGAATTCTACAAAATAGAAGCAAAATGAATAGTAGCTCGTCCTTATGTAGGCTTAATTCTGGGCTTGGGTCTATAAGGTGGTACCAAACTGGCAACAGGAAAGTTATTGTTCTTGCATTATATTTTGGTGCTACTGGGTTATTCCCAACCAGGATAGTGAGATAAGAGAGATATCCTAAAGATATCAAAATGCCTAAGTTACTTTTGTATTTTAAGAGATATGAATTTTAAACAAACAATATTAAAACTAACCAATAATAGTAAAGTTATCATAAATTAAATTAAGATAAACTATCCTATGATATGGTATCCTATTTTCATGCTCCCAAACAGACCTGGGTATTTGGTTATCTTCAATATAAACATTACGTGTGTGCACAATGAAACTTCTTGCTTATATCTCGCTTTTATCAGTAAATTATGGTATAGACAGAGGTTTGACTATAAATTGTATATATCATTACTCAAAGGCATTAATCTGATAGAGAGGGACTATATTATAGACATTGAAACCACATAACTGGTTGAGAATTATAAAATTATGTCAGGGCTATTATCATCTTCGACTAAGTATAGTTTTGTCTTGGTTTGCAAGGTATGATGACATAATATATCCATATAAAGTTTGAATATTTATGTGCCAATTTTTTTAAAGCGGTCAACTGACTCGAGTCCCTCAGATAATAAAAATCTTGATATCGAAACAACCACTAAATAAGAATGATAACCCATACATATAGTTATTGAACAAATCTCAGATTCAATCAGGAAAACCCAACTAGATATATGTTTATAATTAAACATAATATATTCAAATTTACAAGTCACTCGGCACATAGAAAAAAGTTTTACAAAACTTAAATATAATGAAATACCAATTACCAATGTTTTAAGAATAAATGTCAAAATAAATGGTTTGTCTATTGTCATGATTATTGAATCTTGGTAAAGATATAATAAAAATGATTAAGGTTGGACTGATGTGCATTGATACTGTCGAATCATGTAAGTTTGATGATATCTCACTGATATGTATAAGAAAAGTTCTAAGCAAGATAACCTAATTGGAACCATATCACTCAAAATTGTATTAGCAAACCGTGATTTTGATCTTAAATCAAAATTCTCATAAATAATGAAACATTCTTATACCTGAATCAAGAAGAAACAAACTTATACAGGAGAACCTCTATATATATAAGAACATGTTTGGGACCACATAAAAATATTTTTATATAAAGGTTATTTTTATATAAAGTTTCACTTGAAAAAATAAAATATTAATTATCATACACTTTAAATAGATATCTTCGGGCAATTTCGAGAAACAAATATTTAACTAAAAATGTTTAAAGTAATCAAAATTTTTTTTATTGTTGCTGCTCATAACTTGGTATTGCTGCCTACACCTTTTCCAAAATGAAAACCAATATTTCAAGTTCTTCTGTAGTGGTTGTTGAAAATTCATTGAAAGAATTAATAGGTTATGAATTCGGGTCGTGGATAGTTTGTTTTTGATCGAGCTGTGGGAGAAGTTCCCTACCGGAAAACAACCCTTGAATCTTTACATCAGCTGGAACAAATTGTTGGCCTTGTATGTGGATTATTATGGGGTATATCAAATTATATTTTGGTATCAATGATGGTACTATTCTGATATGAAGTTTATGCCTTGGCCACGGACAATGAAAAACGACTGGGTCAGGTCTTTTCGAACACACTGGTCATATTGAGCACAGATGGTTTCTTCGGAAACACGTCTCTTAATTGAGACATAAGGGATGTCATTTGAAGTCATTAAAGATCTCAGTTTGAGATATGCAGAATCGTAAAGCAATTGAGCCAGTTGTATACTTGTCTCGACGGAGATGAATCTCAATATTATTAAGGAAATTATATAAAGTTGCGGTAAAAGTATATAAAGTTGCGGTGAGAGCATATAAAGATTGATTCAAGTTTAAATTTTCTGGTTTGAAAATAAAGTTTAAAGTGCAGTTTGTTTTGGCATAAGATTAAGCCATTTAAAATGTTTTTACTTGAGAGAAAAATGACCCGTCTAAGTTTCTGATTATAGAGATGACGTATGCATCTTCTAAATGGTGTATATATCCCTACGGTCGAATCCTAGCATACCTTTCAGACTCGAGTATGCAGTTTTCAGCAAAGAGTTTGTTGCTAACCAAAGTGGGAGAAGTTAGACTTTATGTTGGTTTAGTAACAAATTCATTTTGGATTATGGTAATCCTATTTTGTTTAATCTAAGTTTGTATTAAATTGGATTACACTCAGTTGCTTATGTGTCATGTGACTCACCTAGTGAGGTTGTTAGTAAATTAAAGAAGCACGACACGTGGAAGAGGATCAAGTAA
>JAJJMC010009482.1:134396-148002 GCA_023531435.1 Papaver californicum
TTCAATATGTATTTACGTTTGGGTTCTGCCTAAAAACCCAACCGTAACCCAACCGTAATATGAAGAATAAACCTTCCTCAGACTTACCGTTGGGTTTTAAACCAAAACCCAACCGTAACTAATCTTTAAACCTCAATCGTAAAATTAGATAAATATATTTTAAGATTTTTTCATTTCTATCTTGTATAGAATTGAAAGACGAAGCTAACCCAAAAAAAATGAGGTCAATCGGACATCGTATGAAGGAGTTATGATCAAAACGGTGAAATCTATTTGCATCCAGGAATAGTTACGGTTGGGTTCGCCAATAAACCCAACCGTAAATTTGGCCTCAAGCCCAAAAATCTCAAATTTACGGTTGGGTTTATTGGCAAACCCAACCGTAAATATTCCTGGGTACATTTCATCGTTTTGATCATAACTCCTTCATACGATGTCCGATTGACCTCATTTTTTTTAGGTTAGCTTCGTCTTTCAATTCTATACAAAATAGAAATGAAAAATCTTAAAATATATTTATCTAATTTTACGATTGAGGTTTAAAGATTAGTTACGGTTGAGTTTGGTTGAAAACCTAACCGTAAATCTTAATTGAATCTTCATCTCTTATATTTGAAGTTACGGTTGGGTTTGTTTAATAACCCAACCGTAATATGAAGAATAAATTAGTTACGTTTGGGTTTCCATTCGAACCCAACCGTAACATGAAGCACAAACTAGTTACGGTTGGGTTTTTCATTCGAACCCAACCGTAAATTCCCTTTGTAACCCAAAATCCTCATTAGCTTGTTTAGTTTTATCCGGATTGCCATCACTACTACTTTCTACACATTTATTAGTATTCTTCATCACGAAATTGGGAGTTTAATCGGTGATAAAATTTTGATTCGATGGAGAAATTTGATTAAAATGGAGAAGGAGGAGATATGGAGGAGATGAAAAGATTTTAATTAAAGGAAAAATTTGTCTTTTTTTTTTATTGGATAAAAGATAAAATAGACATTTAACTTTACCCCTATGACATCCCTTAACAGAAAATTGGGTCACCTCGTCTCCTAAAGAAACCCCTTTATTGATGTTGGAGCCCCTGTATCAGGTTTTTTTTTTTTTTTTCCTCAAACAGTTGCCCAACGTTCCCTTTTAACTTGTTTCCCGATGTCATCCCAACCAAGATTAAAGTAAGGGGATTAGTCAAATATGTCCCAACATCATGATCCGATTTACCCACGTGACCGTTTTCTTCAGCAATTTCGAAACTGTCTCACGTCCAAACTTAACGGCCCAAAACAGTTAATGACGTGGGACCAAGTTAATGTTGCTGGTGGAAATTGATGAAAGATTGGAAAGACGGAAATGCCCATCTAGTTCTTTTATGCACCTGTGGAGTACAAAAAGTTATGCAAGGATTTTTCCTCTGCAACTCTATTTTACTCTCCGATCGGAGATTTTGAATCCCCAAATCCAATCTTTATCAAGACCCATTTCTCTTCACCTCTCAATTTCTGCTTCTCCCATCAACTTACTTCAGTTCTATTAAAAACTTGTATCTGAAACCCTAAATTACTTCTCAAAACCCCCTTTTGTTTCCGCAGTAATCAGAGCCTGAAATCTCATCCGGGACAGAAGGAACATTGAGGAAAAAGCTTCCGGAACAACTTGTACGTCAAAAGGTGAGGCCTTTAATCGATTCACCAACTTTAATTTGAATGGGTCTAATGTAGAACAGTAGACCACTTTTAAGTGAAACTGAGGTTTGGGCCAATTGTTCCGGTCCAATTTTTACTGTATATACTTATTTGAATGGAAATGTTAATACTATGTGTTGGTTAAGATGAGATTTTTGAGGCGGAGTGGTGTTAACCATTATTGGTTTGGAAAGAATATAAACTTGATGAGGATTTGAAATTTCTCAGTGCAGCGAAAGAGATTAAAAATGGAGAAGATGTGGTAACGAAGGATAGTAAGTTTGTTGTTCAAAATAAGTTTAGTGATAGGACTCATGCGGTTAGTGCACGTCCCGGTGAGTTGGTTCCGGTTGGCTTTATTTTATTTTGTTCTGTGGTTGTTGGGTTTTATATTGACTGGACTGCAAAGAATGTGTTTGGATTCAGGAATATGGTGTGCTTAGGAGTGAGGAGGAGAAGGAGATGGTGAGGAGGAAGATAAAAGCAAGAGTTGAGAGAGAGGAAAAGATGGAGATATGTTGAAGTAGTTGCTTGTGTTTCTGAATCGATTATGGAGATTGAGAGGCGTCAGTTAGATAAGCAAGATCTCGTGAACAATATTTTGAAAGCAAGGAGTGATAAACCAGCCTTACTTGAATCAGCTGGTAGTATTGCTGCAGAATCTAGTTCTTTTTTTTTATGATAAAGTTATAAAGATGAAAGAAATGGCTAGAAAGCTAGAGAGGTTGAACGGCAGGAAAAATTCAGTGTTGATGAGAATGATGAAAAAGAGGAGTTGGCTAATAAGGAAAGCAAGAAAATACCAAGTGATAAACCAGCCTCAGTTGAATCATCTAGGAGTTTTGGTGTGAAATCTAGATTTGCCAAAATTATAGAAAAAAATCTAATGGCTAGAAACCGAGAGCGCGAAAGGCTGACAAAACTACAACATCCGGAAAATCCCGTGTTAATGAGAATTATAAGAAGGAGAACGAGCACTTAACTAATATGGAAGGCAAGAAGATACAAAAGGGGGATTTAGGCTCTAGGAAATCCATGGACATCAATGGATTCACAAAGCCGGCATCTGTTGATGTATCTCTGACGATGAATGCTGAATTCAGTGGAGCATCACCAAGAGATGCTGTAGAACATGGTGATGCTGGAACTCCAACAGGTTCAAGTATTGAAGATTATGAAGATGCTTATGAAATTGTATTGCGAACCATTAGTATCAGTGCAGGTACCTCAGACTTAGAGGAAACAAATGAGGACCATCATTTCAGAGGCCTTATAGCAAGTGGTGATATAATGGAATCTCCAACAGAACAATTGAACAAGGAGGTAAGCCATATACTGCTAAATTAACGAAAAGTGGTTAAATCCACCATAGTTTTCTAGTTATCGGATTCGGCACCTATTATAAGTGTTGATGAAGATTTTACTCCCCGGCACATAGATTCAAGCTCATTCGAGGTGGAGGATACCCGACAATACAGAGTTAGAGCACCCAATTAGTGGTGATATCATCAAGTTTACATATACTGATAATAGGGACAAGTTTGAAATGGGTGATACTTGGCAGGCCAACACAACCAGAGATTATACAGATAACTACCAAGTTCAGTTGATACACAACCTGTAGCCCAGGAGAGTTGGATGGACAAATACTTTTAAGCATTTGACCCTGTCGTTTAGAAGATTCGAGCTAGTTTTAGGAAGAATTACATGGTTGCGAGAGAGAAAGTGTAACATGAATTAACTTAAACTCCCGAGTTAAGTCAGTTGGGGTCTGATGCAGATGATGGAGGACATGATTGGATGAAAGACGACGGTCTTAGAAAAATTTGTGTTGCAAGTCCGAGAAAGCGAGTGTGACCCCTTTTACATGATGGATGATGATGATAAGCGTGCGTTCTTCAAAGGTCTTGAGAAGACAATTGAGAAACAGAATGCGGAAGTGTCAAATATCAACGAGTACATCCATTCAAGAGTTGGAAATCTGGATTATGAGTAGGTAACTGTTTACGTTAGCCGTATGAAATGGAACCTTTGATCTCAACTCTCTCAGTCTCTCCTGAGCTGCAGCATTTAGCTCTTCTTTCTGACGAGCTAGTCCGAACGTCAATCTTGACCTCCTCGCTTCCACATCCTTGGGTTCCGACGGATGAATATGGGTCTTGTAGTAATCACTTGGAGGAGATGATGAAGAAGCCATTCTTAAAAAACCCCTTATGTCTTCTAAAACAATGAAAACTTGTATGAAATCAAATAATACTCTAAGATGTAGAATTCTACAATAGAATACTAGTAGGGCTCCTTATATAAGCTTCAATAATTATTTCCTAATAATAGTATTAAGACCACGAAAAGAAAATTAGACTAAATTAGGAAACCTATTAAAACTAAGAATAGGAAATCCTAGAAATATAAAGATAAAGATAAAACTTAAGAATCTGGACCTTAACAATTCCATCTTAATGTTCAAATACTTATATGCAATTTTATCCGAATCCGACAAAACCATTTAGGCTAGCGAGTCGGCTACGATTTTTGTTCTCTTTCAGTTCACTTTCACTCTCTCAGTAACAAAAATTCACACATTATATGTGTAGGGGTTAATTAGTGAGACTTGGTCACAGTCCCTTCCCATATGTAGTCTTTTGCATGAAGAAAGCATGAAGAATCATCACATGGGATGGGAATCAGTATCATCATAACTTGACTACTTCAAGACCTTGACTATGTCTCTCCTTCTAACCACTACCTTTGCAGTTGAGTATAAATTACTTAATATGCAGGGTAGGCAAGAACCACTCTCATTCTAGTTCTCATCTTTTCATTTGCTTCAGTATTGCTGTAGGACTAGCTATAGCTTAATGGCAGTGCTTAATCTCCTTGTTTTGCTTTGGGTTCTTCTCGCATTTGCTTCCATATCTAATAATAACTACTTTTTCACCCAAGCTTGTTTCAGTACTGATAATGGTGGTGCTGCTTCTTCTCTCCAAATCGATGCCTACTACCATACTTGCCCTGATGTTGAACGTATCATTTATTCAAAGGTTGAGGAAGCTGTCATGAATGACCCGCGAATGGCTGCGTCGCTTCTTCGTCTCCACTTCCATGATTGTTTTGTTAATGTGAGTACATTCATTCCCAATATTTATACCAACAATTATCTTGCATATTTGTTTTTCTGTGGATATGTAGTCTGATCTTGAGTCTTTACCATGACTAGTTTTTGTATGTACAGTGAGTACTTTGAACAGCTTAAAGCTAACTATTGATAGGATGCATATATGTTGACTGCAGGGTTGCGATGCTTCTGTGTTGTTAGACGATACAACTACGTTTGTCGGAGAAAAGACTGCACTACCCAACTTGAATTCTCTTAGAGGTTTTGAAGTGGTTGATGCAATAAAATGTGAACTTGAATCTGTGTGTCCTGAGATTGTTTCCTGTGCTGACATTCTTGCAACTGCAGCACGAGACTCCGTTGTTCTGGTAATGTGTACTAGTATTTACCAAATTTTTACCATCTAATTAACTAAGCTATAATGGTGCGATTTGTACGGTAACAGCATGTGTTTTAATGGCAGTCTGGTGGACCGGGATGGGATGTTCTGATGGGTAGAAAGGACAGCTTGAGTGCTCGCAAAACAGATGCGAATAACAACATTCCAGCCCCAAATTCAGACTTAAACACCCTCATCACCAAGTTCCAAAACGTTGGCCTCGAGTACACCGACATGGTTGCTTTATCAGGTGATATGTTTTCCCCTAATTTAGCTATCTAAATCCATCAGATTTTAAAGCTAAAACTCTGTGCAATCTTCCGCATCCAGGTGCACACACCATTGGCCAAGCTAGGTGCTCATCGTTCAGCTCTAGTCTCCTGGGTCGTAGCAGTAGCAGCTCTGATGGGCCAGCACTCGACCTGGAATTTGTAGCATCTTTGAAACAGCTTTGCTCCAACTCTGATAATAGCAACAATGCAACTCTAACAGCTCTCGACTTAGCAACACCGGCAACATTTGATAATCAGTATTTCATTAACCTTGTGTCTGGCGAAGCTCTTCTGCCATCTGATCAAGCACTCGTAGCTGGAAACAGTCCAACTCTTGAAATCGTGGAGTCGTATGCAATTGACCCACTGGCTTTCTTTGAGGACTTCAAACGATCGATGGTAAGAATGGGAAGCTTGAGTCCACTAGCCAGCGAAAATGGCCAGATTCGCCGCAACTGTAGGGTCGCTAACTAATATGCTGTTTTAATTAAGAACACCATGTTATTGTAACTCTGGTTGCCAAGTCCTAATGGTGTAAGTTTGAATCAGTTGTGTTAAGAACCTTATTCAGTATTATTATCTCTATTAATAGACAATGGTAGTCTGGTTAGTTTACTCAAAAAGAGTTTTCCATGGATGGGCCAAACTCAGAACACCATTGTGTCGAACTAAACGACTGTATTGAAGAAGCTTAATCATTGAAATCTCCTAGAATAGGAATATGCTATCGTATGAGTGGCAAAGAACTTAGAAGTGCAGGGAACATGAATAATGCATCTTGAGTTGCTCAAGTTTGCATCCTAAATTAGATCGGCGCAACATTATCCATGAACATCATTACAATCTGCAAACAAATATTACAGATTTTGGTAACTTTTCGGACTTTCCTGGTGAAAAAATTCCATCAAGTGTTGCTGAAATTGTAAAAACCTCGACATGGGCGAGGGTCAACTGTTAAGCTCAAAGTGAACAATATTGCCATTACATTTAACACAAGATGAGCACAGCACAGGACAGCTTCCACTCAGATTTCTGCTCTTGTTAGCATGCATTCTCTATCATACATTTCGCCGCATTAACCATCAATTACCACTCATTTACTTTGTGGCATCGACCTTCTCTCCTTCAAACACAGAAGCATTAGCTGGCATCTTGCTTCAGCATTCCTTCTCCTCTAGATTATGCTCCTGAAAAGTACATCACAAACGTCATCAGCTATTTGATAGGTTGTACGCCATGGAAATCAAAAGTGATAAACAAAAACACTAAAGGGCCAACCTGTAGGTTTATTTTTCCATGCCCACTCCTGTGCCTGAAGGCCCTGCAAGTTTCAAGCAAGATAAAGGTAAAGCAAACCATCAGTCTTCTACCGTTTTCTTTCTGGTCTTATGTGGATGGTAAAGAACAAAGAAACTGAAACAAGAAGCCATTAGCTATTAGCATCGTATACCTGATGGAAACGAGCAGGGTCAACAACTGAATTGGCTGAAACCTGTGATTGAGCATAACCAAGTTCCTGCGGTTCCATGCCGCAAGATACTTAGAACAATCAACTAACATCAAAATTGTGTAACTAAGAAATAGCAAGATGCAATAAGTTGCAGAATTTACCTGAGCATTTTGATGACCAGAGAAACCAGATCCCTGGTACTGAAATGGAAACATATTCACATATTATGGAGTGATTAAAGGGCAACATATGGTGTACAACAAACAATCAAATAACAGATGACTAAGGCACTAACCTGTGAATTTAAAGATGGTTGCTGCAGCTGTTGGTGGTGACGCATCTGCGGTTGAATCTGGTTTTGTTGTGACTGAGGGCCTTGTTGGGTAGGTAGAACCTGTGGTTGGATCTGACTTTGTTGTGACTGAGGGCCTTGTCGGGTAGACAGGACCTGTGGTTGCGACTGTGATTGTGCCTGAGATTGAAATTGTTGAATCGGAGGTTTTTGTGGATGAGATAATTTTTGTTGCTGTCGTTGCTCAATTAACGTTAACTCCTCAGGCTTCTCCCACTAAAATTAATGCACATTCAGAGACATGAGATCAATTTCCAAAATTTAGAGGTGCAAAACCATATCGGAGAACATTAATGTGAAAATCAAAATAATAAGTCAAAGAGACTAATAAAGAAACATTACCCTGCTTTCACTTGTTATACTGTTATAGTAGTACTTGTATCCTTCAGGGGACGTGTGCTCTGTCCAATTACAAGGAGGAAGTGTGACTTGCCCAACAATAGGTGCTAAAGCAGGAGTTGTAGTGGCTGTTGTTGAAGACCCAGGCACAGCAGCTGCAGTAGCAAGACTGCTGGAAACTGCCTGCCCTTGAGGAATGTTTCCTGACCATGGAGACTGCAAAGAAAAACATACAGTCAAAAAGCGATACGCATAGATAAAACCGTGGTCCCTCTTTACAGGTGGACCTGCATAACCCATGATACACTTGCCAGGGAAACTGTACGACCCAACTTGACAACAAAACCAAATAAGAAGCAAAAAGATGCTTAGATATCCAATATCTGCAAATAACCTGTAATTTAGTTGCCTGGGCATTTGGCTGCTGAGCTAGATTTTGACCAGATTGCTGCATCATATGTAACTTTTGCTGTAGCTGAGTGAATACTTGTTGTGATGACTGAAAGCTAGCTTGTAAAGCTTGTGTTTGCTGAGTCAGGACCTGAGCTAGCTGAGAAGGCGATTGGTGTGGAGGCTGATGCAATTGTTGCTTCTGCTGAATACCAGTAGGCCCAGAGACACCTTGTCGCAAGTTTGGAGGCATCAGCTGTGGAGCAACAGAGGCACTCTGCTGGACCTGAGGCTGGGAAACTGGCACTTGACCTACTGAGCCAGATGAATGTTGGGATGGAAATGCCTGATTAAGGGAGGGTCGAAAGGCAGAATTGGAAATCTGTAACTGGCCTTGTTGTGTTGATGTATGTGAGTAAGATGATACTGGCGTGTTCTGGGATTGCAGTTGTACCGCAGGCAGCAAGTCGGGAGGAGATTGAAGTGGCTTTGATAAAGGTGAAATTTGCTGTCCAACAGATGGTCTTTGCGACATGGACTGGTTATAACCCTGAGAACAAGGTCAATATAAAGTTTATTACTTTATTTATGTTTTAAGAAGACAAAATAAGATATCGATCATTAAAATAAAAGAATAAAACAAGATACTGCAAAGATGGAAACATTAACAACACACACCTGTTGAGGGATTGGAGATGGTAAAGGTGCAAGTGGTGGAAGAGAACCATTTGAAGGGCCACCAAAGCCTCCCATGGGGCCACTCTGGAAATAAAAAATTGTAACGGAAAATGGAACTTTCAGAAGAGTGTCCGATGAGCTCAAAACTTCAATTACTGGTGATTCTCTTTTATAAGAAATTACAATGCCAAATTATGTACGGCAAACACAGATGGAAAACTTACAGTGGCAGATGGAACTGGTGTAATACCCATTCTAGTACCCAACTGACCACTGAAACCATGTCCATTAGCATCAGAAGTTGGTCCTGCATTCTGAGGACCCATTGGATTCCACGAACTAGGTGGTCCTCGTCCACCCATAGGATCACCAAGATTTGATGCCGGTCTATTAAGTGAACATTAGAAAATAAGTCTAAGTCACTATATATGGCACAAGAGTATGGGATAAAATCAAGATTTTGTTATCGGATGTTGGACATACCTAAACCCTGATGTCGCTTCTGAACGGGGACCAAAACCAGGACCCCCAGATGAAGGAGTTCCCCTGAGAAAGAAAGAAAAAAGGAAATAAGCTCCCATCTAAGTATCAGTAAAGGACTTGAATAGGCAGATAAGATTATATGAATTCCATAATCAGTTTGCAATGACGTGTGAAAAGTAATGAACTTGGATTCCAAAATTCACCGTGACAAAGGGGCTATAGGGGGCAAAGAAATTCAGTTGTTTGTGTGTCCCTTATAGTAGTTAAAAGAAAGTCCATTGAGAAAAGTAGGGTCATCAAATACCTCGAATCTCCAACCCTAGGCCTCTTAGGATCAGCAAATCTAACTGTTAATGGCTGCTCACAACCCTATTCAGCAGGAAACAAAGGTTAATAAAAGTAGTTAAACGAAAGAAAGACAAGAGGAATCTCATGTTAAATTATTCATCAAAAGCTTACTCTCATCAAATAGATTCCATTAAGCGCATTTATAGCGGCCGCTGCCATATCTCTATGAGAAAATTTAACAAATCCACATCCTACAAAATATGTAACGAACATATGAGAAAAAGAGTATACACCCATGAAAATTTTGACATGCTTTTGATTGAATTTTATCCTGGAGCATTTGGGCTGATACAAAAAGATGAGAAGAAGCAATTCTCCTATCAGTGATGTACACGAGAAACAATTAGAGTACTCCAGATCCAAAAACCACCATTCCATGGTTCTTAGAAAGAGGATAAGCATGTTTTAAGTTTGAACCACAATAGGATATCATTAACACTTAAAATAAATGCTTTGCCCATATGTAATAGATTCCTAGCATTCAAACCTACGTGTACCCTAGTTGAGAATTAGATACTTAAACCTACATGTAACCTAGTTGGCAATTAGGTACTTAAACCATCCACCTCTTGTATCTTTGCTCAGAGGGAGGGAGAAGAGGGAGGGAGGGAGGGAGGGAGGGAGGGAGGGAGGGGGAGGGGGAGGGAGGGAGGGGGAGAGGGAGAGAGAGAGAGTACCACGACTTTGCTTCAGTTCATCCCGCATAATGTAAACATCTTCTACCCGGCCGTAAGGAGCAAAGATCTGGCACATAGAAGAGTGTTATAACCTTGACACATGAAATGAAACTTCTATAAATTGAAAATATGTCCAGTAAAAGCTAAAATGGAACCATAAGACATCAAATGCAGCATATCATCTGCAGAAAGAGGTCCTGAAAAGCTTCAGCCACAGGACCCAACCAAGGTACAATTTCATTTTATTATGAAGCAAGATTTTGAGAAAATAAAAATAAAAAAATAGTGTCTAATGTATCTAGAATGCAGGTTCCAGCATTTGGAGGTGGAACAGGATGAAGGTTTTGCAAACCCAGAATACTGTATTCCATGTATGCAAGAGATTGTAATACAACTGCTTAATGAGTGGGAGCTTACTTCCTCAATTTCTTTTTCTGCAGCGTGTCTGTTCATAGACCCAACAAATAATTTGTGCTCAACTGCACCTATGATAGAGGGACATAATACAAGAAAAACATAAGAAAATTGAACATAACCCAGGAATGATATATAAACTGAATTAGAAAGATAACTACCAAGGCGCTCCCGTTCTCCATCAGCATATCTAACTTGTATAGGGCCCATTCCCTGAAATATGAAAATAAAAATGAGTAAAAACAGATTATTAGATAAGGAGACTATTAAGACCCAGAAAAGCAAAAAACTCACCCCAGGTAAAGTGTATTGATTGTGTAAAGCTCTAATGGCCCTCTCAGCATCCTCTGAAGTTGCATATTTTATGAAACAGCATCCTGTAGAAGTAAAAGAGTAGGCATCCTGACATCATTAGGCTATTTCTACTCTTCTATCAATAATGCGTGCCAACAGCTAAGTAGTATGAATTCACCACATAGCTGTTGTGCTCTAAAAAGGTACACACAAATAAACGAAAGTGAAGAAATTGTTGTAGGCTGAAATTAATCTAACTTTGATCAGCGAAAGAAAGGAATATTATATAGAGCATTCAAAAAGGAAAAAAATAAAATAAAAAAAAGGATCAACACCATAATTATGCTAAATAGCCATTCCCAAATATAAAGGCCCACATCCACAGATCAACTTGTATAGACCACTCCAAATGTAAAAAAGAAGTTCAACACCACAATTCTGCTAAAGAACCATTCCCTCAATCATAAATGTCCACATCCACACATCAACTTGTATACCACTCCAAATGGAAAAAGAGTTCAACACCATAATTCTGCTAAAGAACCATTCCATCAATCATAAATGTTACACATCCACATATTAACCTGTATAGACCACTCCAAATGGAAAAAGAGTTCAACACCATAATTCTGCTAATGAACCATTCCATCAGTCATCAATGTTCAAATCCAGACATCAACTTGTATAAACCATTCAAAAAGGAAAAAAGTGTTAACACAGTAATTCTACTGCAGAACCATACCAGCAATCATAAAGGTTCAAGTTCAGATATCAACTGCAGTTTCTTACAGGTACGTGAAATATCTTCCCAAATAAAATTTGAACCTAGAGTAGTAATGATCCTGCATTACTGCTGATACATCTCGTATTACTAAAATGACGGAACTATAACTTAAGATGAACTTCCTTTTTCACGGGTTAGTAGATCCATTCATAAAATAAATATGATTTCAGATTCTTAACGCCATCAAACTCAGAACTAAATGAAGATCAAAGTATATAAAAAGGCTCGATGACCACACATTGTTAACCAATCTAAATCTTTAGCTGCAAGAATACTACCCATTCTAGCACTTGTACCTGTTAATCACCTCTCACAATCATAGTAATCTCCAGTGACCAAGTGCATTATAAAATCTGTCACTAGTTTGTAGTCACAACATTCAAACCATCACACAAAACAAAAATGTCCCAACCACCATCAACAATATACTAGTTTAATATAAAGATTCCACAAGCAATCAACCATATATCACCCAACAAAGAAAGTGTATAAAACAGAGGGTATAGGATAATTCCACAAGCTACCAGTAAAAAAACTATATAAAATGAAGAGTGCACTAAAAGATCAATCGCAAAGCTAACAAAGAAATCTACACAGTCGGTCATTGATGATCCATATATCACAGAAATTAAAAGGTCAAACAATCACTGAAGCCTCTGCTAACCAAACCATCAACCATAACTTCTTCATTATTGATTGTATAACTCTCATAGCAGAATGCACTACCTGAGGAAAGGTATTCATTACCTCACCACATCCATTCATAATGCATCCAAATAGATCAATCACTGCTAAATATAGACCACACTAACAATACCAAACTTGGCTCTCAGAAACACTTTATAAACATACAGAGACAAACTCACACGTGCAGTCCAAATACACTATAGCACAAACTTATCCAAAATACACTATAACACAAACTTATCTAAATACACTACAACACAAACTTATTAACCTATTCATTTCCTGCAGAACTAACCATATATGCTCACTTGCTGAGTGAAAGCTATTAGAATCAACATAATAAAGAGTGGAACTCATACTAGATGATGTATGTAAACATATCATTCACGGCGCACTAGTAAGATAAAATCCAAAGGGCTCCATGAGCTAAAATCTATAAAGCTGTGAACGTGATTCAGACTTCAAAGTTATAACTACGTTATCGATAACAGTACTAATGAACTAGTATATGTGACATCCAAGCCATTCCAGTTAGTTGCAATCCAGTAACCAAGACAACAAGATGCCATAGAAACCCTCCAGATTACACAATTCGGTTTTTAGTTTCATTAGCATCCATTTAAATGCAATTGTCAGTGTATTGTTTTGGACTTGTACAACAGTTGCACATGGACAAATGACATAAAAACATGACAATCAAACTCCATTACGAAAGACTTGCTGGGTCAATGCCAATGAAATATCACCGCCGAAGTGAGTGGTAAAAGAGCAGGATTCATTTTGTCTGTCTTCCAAAAATCCAACATAACCGATTTTTAGTAGGTTTGCATGGTCTTGCATTCTTCTTGACAAGGACATAAAAGAATGGTGGGTAACCAAAAGCGAAAACCCTTGAATATCGGTGCAAAACCTAACTCAGGTGACATATGAGCTTAATGTTGCTCCCTTCAGCCCCAAAGGACCTGAAAAGAGACAAATGAAAATCACAATCAACTCTTAAATTAATAGCATTTTCGCATACCTTGTTGTTGCCCGGTTCTCTTATCCTTGATCAAAGCGACCTCAATAACATCTCCATGCTCTTCAAACAGAGGACGGATCTGAGACAGTTATCAAACCATAAGCACTTGCCTTAACAAAAACAATTTTAGTCTGAAAACAGGCATGGCTGGAAACAAAAGCCTTGGGCAAAGCAAAAGGAGGGCAACTTACTTCCTCTTCAGTTGCAGTCCTAGGAACAGATCCAATGAAAAGTTTGG
>JAJJMC010009488.1:0-11657 GCA_023531435.1 Papaver californicum
TCTAAAAATCATCTCTAGTGTATTTTCCTGATTTTTATTAGTTTAGGCTAAGTCTAATATTTTCTAAAATCATTACCTTCACAAGTTCGAGAATCGAACCTCTTTTTACCACTATACAAAATCACATCAAGTACCATAATGTCGCAATCATCTCCCAAATTAGATGATATGAGCGACAAGGTGCTGCACCTCAATGCATTGCATTGCGGCTGCCTACGTACCCAACCCGTACCTTGATGGGATCAAGCATGACCGTAGTTCATCAAAGGGTCAATTCGAAAGGGACAAGAAACTTAAGCCTATTAAGGCAAAGCCAACTTCGATTCAACTTCATTGCAAGGCCAAAGGCCAAGCAAAGCCTAGTCCGTGTAGGCCAAAGGGCTTTCACAAGGTATGCACTAGCTTATGCATAACTATCGTTATTTATTATGCAAATATGCATTATCAAGTAAGTAACACGGTCAAAAGGTGCTTTCGCATAATTCAAGCTTTATGGGCTAAGCTACAAGCATATTGGTGCTTAAACATCAAGTATGCTCCAACGTATAGGCCACATCGCATATATATGTATATGTGCATTACCGCTCATGCACATTCAAACTTTATTGGTTAAGCTACAAGCATATGGATGCTTAAGCATCAAGTATGCTCCAACGTATAGGCCACATCGCATATATATGTATATGTGCATTACCTTTCATGCACATTCAAGCTTTATCGGTTAAGATACAATCATATTGATGCTTAAGCATCAAGTATGCTCCAACGTATATGCCACATCGTATTTATATATATGTGTGCATTACCGCTCATGTACATTCAAGCTTTATCGGTTAAGTTACAAGCATATTGATGCTTAAGCATCAAGTATGCTCCAATGTATAGGTCACATCGCATATATATATGCATTACCTCTCATGCACATCCAAGCAAAGTTCCCTCCCTATATATGTTATATTCGTATTTTCATAAATAAATAAAAGAAAGGTAAGTGACATCCATCGAATTCACTCTAGACAAAAACGCCAACTTGTTGGCGCCTCTAGGCAAACCTTCTAACTGGTTGGCGCCTCTAGGAAAATCCGCTAACTGGTTGGCGCCTCTAGGCAAATCCGCTATTTGGTTGGCGCCTCTAGGAAAATCCGCTAACTGATTGGCATGCTAAGCTAAACCGTCATCTAGTTAGCATAGCTAAGGCTATTTTTCTTCTTGGTTAGCATAGTTAAGCATCATCGATTTCCAACTAACACCTCCTACCTATATATGTTTTATTTGCTTTTATACAAGTGGATATAAGGAGGATATATGACGTTCATCTACTGCACTTTCTAGTGATACATTCTCGGGCATGCATTACGGAATAATAGTGCATTACCACTATGATGTGCTCTCGGGTACTCCACATAGGGTCAGTGATGCATTCTCAATCATGCATCACGGTATAATAGTGCATTAGCACCATACTGCATTCTCGCGTATGCAAAGTTGGTTCAGTGATGCATTCTCAATCATGCATCACGGCATAATAGTGCATTACCACTATGATGCATTCTCGGATAAGCAACATTGGTTCAATGGTGCATTCTCAATCATGCATCACGGCGTAATAGTGCATTAGCACTATAATGCATTCTCGGATACGCAGCGTTGGTTCAGTGATGCATCCTCAATCATGCATCATGGCATAATATTGTTTTAGCACTATAATGCATTCTCGGATCTACATTGTTGGTTCAACGATGCATTCTCAATCATGCATCACGGCATAATAGTGCATTAATACTATAATGCATTATCGGAAACGCAGCGTTGGTTCAGTGATGCATTCTCAATCATGCATCACGGCATAATAGTGCATTAGCACTATGATGCATTCTCGGATATGCAGCGTTTGTTCATTGATGCATTCTCAATCATGCATCACAGCATAATAGTGAGTTAGCACTATCATGCATTCTCGGATAAGCAACATTGGTTCAGTGGTGCATTCTCAATCATGCATCATGGCATATTAGTGCATTAGCACTATAAGGCATTCTCGGATATGCAGCGTTGGTTCAGTGATACATTGTCAATCATGCATCGCGGCACAATAGTGCATTAGCACTATAACGCATTCTCGGATACGCAACGTTGGTTAAGTGATGCATTCTAAATCATGCATCATGGCATAATAGTGCATTAGTACTATGATGCCTTCTCGGATACGTAGCGTTGGTTCAGTGATGCATTCTCAATCATGCATCACGGTATAATAGTGCGTTAGCACTATAATGCATTCTCGGATATGAAACGTTGGTTCAGTGATGCATTCTCAATCATGCATAATGGCATAATATTGCGTTAGCACTATAATGCATTCTCGGATAAGGAACATTGGTTCATTAGTGCATTCTCAATCATGCATCACGGCATAATAGTGCATTAGAACTATAATGCATTCTAGGATATGCAGCGTTGGTTCAGTGATGGATTCTCAATCATGCATCACGACATAATAGTGCATTAGAACTATAATGCATTCTCGGATACGCAGCGTTGGTTCAGTGATGCATTCTCAATTATGCATCACGGCATAATATTGCATTAGCACTATAATTCATTCTCGGATACGCAACATTGGTTCAGTGATGCATTCTCAATCATGCATCACGGTATAATAGTGCATTATCACTAGAATGCCTTCTTAGATACGCAATATTGGTTCAGTGATGCATTCTCAATCATGCATCACGGTATAATAGTGCACTAGCACTATGATGCATTCTCGGATACTCCACATAGGGTCAGTGATACATTCTTAATCATGCATCACGATATAATAGTGCACTAGCACCATAATGCATTCTCGGGTATGCAACGTTGGTTCAGTGATGGATTCTCAATCATGCATCACGACATAATAGCGCATTAGAATTATAATGCATTCTCGGATACGGAGCATTGGTTCAGTGATGCATTCTCATTCATGCATCACAGTATAATAGTGTGTTAGCACTATAATACATTCTCGGGTGTGCAATGTTGGTTCAGTGATGTATTCTCAATCATGCATCACGGCATAATAGTGCATTAGTACTATGATGCATTCTCGGGTATGCAATATTGGTTTAGTGATGCATTCTCAATCATGCATCACGGCATAATAGTGCATTACCACTATTCTAACACCCGTGATTTTTCGCATGAAGCTTACTCATGGACGCGTCATGGCCTGGGTTGAAGCTTCATCCTAAACTTATAAAGCTTACCCAGATATTCATTAGGGTGTGGATGCCTTGACCTTGAATTATAGTGTTAAGGCCCTGTTACGCGTGATGCGTATTCGAAGAAGCATGATAGTCCAAAGGCACTATCATACCGAGCCAAAGTTGCGTAAGTGAGAGCATCATAGTGCTAAGGAACTATTATGCCGTGATGCATGACCTAATGCATCACTGAGCCGAAGTTGCATAAGTTGGACCATCATAGTGCTAAGGCACTATTATGCCGTGATGCATGACCAAATGCATCACCGAGCCGAAGTTGCGTAAGTGAAAGCATCATAGAGCTAAGGCACTATTATGCCGTGATGCATGACCCAATGCATCACCGATCCAATGTCGTTATTCGATAAATACATCATAGTGCTATGGCACTATTATGCCGTGATGCATGACCCAATGCATTACCAAGCCGAAATTGCATAAGTTGGAGCATCATAATGCTAAGGCACTATTATGCCGTGATGCATGACTGATAGACACATTTTAGTGTCTAATTTGCACCTTAATTTCTAGTGAGTTAGTATTCGATTTTGTGTCTATTACGTGTTTTATTGCTTTTGTAGGTACATTAGAAGAATAAAGATTTGTGGAAAAATTGGCTCAAAAAGTGTTCAAAGCACCCGGGAAAATGGATCAAGGCACCCACACTTTGGATTGGGGCACCCCTGGATCGGGTCAACCCATCGGGTCAACCCAGCGGGTCAGCCCAGCGAGCTGGATCGGGCCGAGTCACGGGTCGACTCATCGGACTCGACGGTTTTTACTGGCAGCACAAATCCAACGTGAAATTTGGTTTCTTTTGCTTCCAGATTGTTCCAAATGATAGTAGATAACCCACACAAGTTAGAACAATCGAGAAACAGCAAAAAGATCCCGTGAAATCAGTTGAAAAATCATGAACATGGCCGGAATTCGATTTCGGTTAGGAATGGGATTTATGGGCTGTTTTAGAGAGTTCTATTAGGTTTAGAACTCTCTCTAGGGTTTCTACTATCTATAAATACCAAGAGAAGCCAAGAGAATCGAACACAAAAAGCTTAGAGAAGAGTTTAGAGATTTCCGGTCACTATTCCGTCACCGCCGACGAGCTGCTGCTGCACCGGCCGGCGTGTTCTTCATCCATCACTGCCGGAGAAGAAGACTCAGTAACATTTATATGTGTTGCTGATTTGAATTTTCCTGTCATCTATTGCTTCAAACCATTTGTTGCTTAAACTGTTCTGTAACAGCTGAACCCTCTCCTGTAACGCTTATAAGCGTATCAAATCAGCTGTTACAGCGTTATTCACCCTTGTAATCAATATTTTGAGCAATGAAATCAACTTTTGAGCAAGTTTTCTTCACCATGAGCTAAGTCTATTTACTGGGATGATGGATAAGGTAATTTTCTCAATTTTATGTGATTTAATTATTTTCTAATAATTATTTATAATTCTTTTATCATTAAAATTGCATAGTTTTGAATAGTAAAAACGGTTTTCTTTCAACAGTTGTGCTTTTGCTTGATGGATTATGCTTAGTTAATTAATTTTGATAGTCCATGCTTGTGATTTACCTCTGTTTGTTAGCATAACAAAACCAATTTTGGCAATTATTTGGGCTTCAATTAATTTAAAAAGAATTATCTGATTAATCACATAGGTTGTTAGAATTACCTGATTCCTGATTCCTGGTATTTTTAAAATTATTCAAAAATCATCTTTAGGTTATTTAGTCTTTTTCTTACTCCTGGAATTTTCTAGAGTTAGTTTAAATCATTATTTTCTAAAATCATCACCTTCACAAGTTCGAGAATCGAATCTTTATTTACCACTTCTAAAATTACATCAATGACCTAATGTATTACCGAGCCGAAGTTGCATAAGTTGGAGTATCATAGTGCTAAGGAACTATTATGTCGTGATGCATGACCCAATGCATCACCGAGCCGAAGTTACGTAACTGAGAGCATCATAGTGCTAAGGCACTATTATGCCATGATGCATGACCCAATGCATCACCAAGCCAATGTCACTATTCGATAAATGCATCATAGTGCTAATGCACTATTATGACGTAATGCATTATCGAGAATGCATCACCGAGCCAAGAATGCTTGGCTTTCAAGAAATCTTCATTTTCGGCCTTGCAGTCGATGGATGGCCCTTACCTTTCAAATATTTATTTGTGAAAATGTAAATAAAACATAGATAATGAGGGAGCTTTGCTTGAATGTGCATGAGCGGTAATGCACATATGAATGTGATGTAGCCTATACGATGGAGCATACTTGATGCTCATCAGCGTGTTTAACTGTAGCTTACCCGAGAATGCTTCGCTTGGCTTTGGTAAGAAATCTTCATTTGCGGCTTTGCAGTCGGTGGATGAACCCTACCTTTCTAATATTTATTTGTAGAAATGCGAATACAACATATATAAGGAGGGAGCTTTGTTGGAATGTGCATGAGCGGTAATGCACATATAGATTTACGAAGTAGCCTATACGTTGGAGCATACTTGATGCATAAGTATCAATATGCTGGTAGCTTAGCCGATGAAGCTTGAATTATACGAAATCATCTTTCGATCGTGTTACATACTTGATAATGCATATTTGCATAATAAATAGCGATAGTTATGCACAAGCTAGTGCATACCTTTCGAAAGCCCTTTGGCCTACACGGACTAGGCTTTGCTTGTCCTTTGGCCTTGCGATGAAGTTGGAATCGAAGTTGGATCTTCCTTAATAGGCTTAAGTTGCTTGTCCCTTTCGAATTGACCCTTTAATGAACTATGGTCATGCTTGATCCCATCAAGGTACGGGTTGGGTACGTAGGCAGCCGCAATGCAATGCATTGAGGTGCAACACCTTATCCCTCATATCATCTAATTTGGGAGATGATTGCGACATAATGGTAACTCATATCATATGGATCGGTAATGCTAAGCAAGATATGACTGTTGCCACACTTGATGAGGTAGTTGCAATTCCATTTGATGGATTGCTCATACTTCCTTGGAACCGTCGCGGCATGGAATGGCATGTGCCTGGATGTTGCACTCTTGGCAAAAACTAGATAAGTGCAGGCTCCAGCGCATGGTCGAAGTAAAATTGATGAAGCGAAATCTTAGGCTTGAAATAGCCTAGGTGTTGGTCCAAGGCATGAGTTAGGCCTGGACAATAAAGCGAAATTATGTGATGCTTTCCAAAGGCATCCCCATTAGCTTGTATAGTCTTCAACCCTTGGTATAATGAGGGTAAGTTGGAATGGTATGCTAATCAAAGGCAACATGGGCTTTAATGGCCTTGCACCTATTGTAGGACAACGGTATGTTGGAACGATATGGAAACTACGGTTTCAGTACCATGCTTGCAAAGCATGTTTGAAAAAGCAAATATGCCTGGAACGGTATAAACGTAGCTTCAATGATGTGGGAACTACGTTTCGAGTATAATGCTTACAAGGTAGGCTTGGAAAGAAAAAATTTACATGCACTTTCCAGCGAGAAATTAGGCTTTCAGGTCCGTCACACTCTTTAAAATCACACATCGGGGAGTTCTGGCCTGCCCAGCGCAACACGCCGGAGGCGGAAATTTTTCGGTCCGTGACAAATGGTGTCATAGCAAGTTCCGAGAAAAACACTAGGGACTGTGAGTTTTGGACTCGTCGGTGAGCATTTTATGACTAAAATATTTTCCTTCAAAGGAAATGGAAAAGTTGGAAGAGTAGGCCAACTGTTGTCCTCACTAAGAAACATTGGACCCTTGCAAGATTTCTGTGCATCATGGAATGGGACATATGCATAGAAAACCTTAATCGATGAAGCTTGTCCACAATAGTTTTGAGTTAAATTTCGGGGACGAAATTCTTTGAAGGTGGTAAGAATGTAACACCCGTAATTTTCGCATGACGCTTACTCATGGACGCGTCATGGCCTGGGTTGAAGCTTCATCCTAAGCTTATAAAGCTTACCTAGATATGCATTGGGGTGTGGATTCCTTGACCTTGAATTATAGTGTTAAGGACCTATTACACGTGATGCGTATTCAAGGAGGCATGATAGTCCAAAAGCACTATTATACTGAGACGAAGTTGCGTAAGTGAGAGCATCATAGTACTAAGGCACTATTATGCCGTGATGCATGACCCAATGCATCACCGAGACGAAGTTGCATAATTTGGAGCATCATAGTGCTAAGGCACTATTTTGTCGTGATGCATGACCCAATGCATCACCGAGCCGAAGTTGCATAAGTTGGAGCATCATAGTGCTAAGGCGCTATTATGCCATGATGCATGATCCAATGCATCACTGAGCCGAAGTTGTATAAGTTAGACCATCATACTGCTAAGGCACTATTTATGTCGTGATGAATGACCCAATGCATCACCGAGCCGAAGTTGCGTAAGTGAGAGCATCATAGTGCTAAGGCACTATTATGCCGTAATGCATGACCCAATGCATCACCGAGCAAATGTCGCCATTCGATAAATGCATCATAGTGCTAAGGCACTATTATGCCGTGATGCATGACCCAATGCATCACCGAGCCGAAGTTGCATAAGTTGGAGCATCATAGTGTTAAGGCACTATTATGCCGTGATACATGACCCAATGTATCACCAAGCCGAAGCTGCATAAGTTTGAGCATCATAGTGCTAAGGCACTATTATGCCGTGATGCATGACCCAATGCATCATCGAGCCGAAGTTACATAAGTGAGATCATCATAGTGCTAAGGCACTATTATGCCGTGATGCATGACCCAATGCATCACCGAGCCAATGTCACTATTCGATAAATGCATCATAGTGCTAATGCACTATTATGACGTGATGCATTATCGAGAATGCATCACCGAGCCAAGAATGCTTGGCTTTGGCAAGAAATCTTCATTTTCGGCCTTGCAGTCGATGGATGGCCCTTACCTTTCAAATATTTATTTGTGGAAATGCAAATAAAACATATATAGGGAGGGAGCTTTGCTTGAGTGTGCAGGAGCGGTAATGCACATATGAATGCGATGTAGCCTATACGATGGAGCATACTTGATGCTCATCAGCGTGTTTAACTGTAGCTTACCCGAGAATGCTTCGCTTGGCTTTGGCAAGAAATATTCATTTGCGGCTTTGCAGTCGATGGATGAACCCTACCTTTCTAATATTTATTTGTAGAAATGCGAATACAACATATATAGGGAGGGAGCTTTGTTGGAATGTGCATGAGCGGTAATGCACATATAGATATGCGAAGTAGCCTATACGTTGGAGCATACTTGATGCATAAGTATCAATATGCTGGTAGCTTACAATGAAGCTTGATTTATACAAAAGAATCTTTCGATCGTGTTACATACTTGATAATGCATATTTGAATAATAAATAGCGATACTTATGCACAAGCTAGTGCATATCTTTCGAAAGCCCTTTGGCCTACACGGACTAGGCTTTGCTTGGCCTTTGGCCTTGCGATGAAGTTGGAATTGAAGTTGGATCTGCCTTAATAGGCTTAAGTTACTTGTCCCTTTCGAATTGACCCTTTGATGAACTACGGTCATGCTTGATCCCATCAAGGTATGGGTTGGGTACGTAGGCAGCCGCAATGCAATGCATTAAGGTGCAGCACCTTGTCGCTCATATCATCTAATTTGGGAGATGATTGCGACATAATGGTAACTCATATCATCTGGCTCGGCAATGCTAAGCAAGAGATGATTGTTGCCACACTTGATGAGGTAGTTGCAACTCCATTTGATGGATTGTTCATACTTCCTTGGAACCGTCGCGGCATGGAATGGCATGTGCCTGGATGTTGCACTCTTGGCAAAAACTAGATAAGTGCAGGCTCCAGCGCATGGTCGAAGTAAAATTGATGAAGCGAAATCTTAGGCTTGAAATAGCCTAGGTGTTGGTCCAAGGCATGAGTTAGGCCTGGACAATAAAGCGAAATTATGTGATGCTTTCCAAAGGCATCCCCATTAGCTTGTATAGTCTTCAACCCTTGGTATAATGAGGGTAAGTTGGAATGGTAGGCTAATCAAAGGCATTCAATATGGGCTTTAATGGCCTTGCACCTATTGTAGGACAACGGTGTGTTGGAACGATATGGAGACTACGGTTTCAGTACCATGCTTGCAAAGCATGTTTGGAAAGGCAAATATGCCTGGAACGGTATAAACGTAGCTTCAATGATGTGGGAACTACGTTTCGAGTATAATGCTTACAAGGTAGGCTTGGAAAGCAAAAATTTACCTGCACTTTCCAGCGAGAAGTTAGGCTTTAAGGTCCGGTCACACTCTTTAAAATCACGCATCGGGGAGTTCTGTCCTGCCAAGCGCAACGCACCGGAGGCGGAAATTTTTCGGTCCGTGACAAGTATAATGCCTCTCGGATACGCAACATTGGTTCAATGATGCATTCTCAATTATGCATCACGGCATAATAATGCATTAGCACTATGATATATTCTCGGATCCACAATATTGGTTCAGTGAGGCATTCTCAATCATGCATCACGGCATAATAGTGCATTAGCACTATGATGCGTTCTCGGATACTCCACATAGGATCAGTGATGCATTCTCAATCAGGCATCACGGCATAATAGTGCATTAGCACCATAATGCATTCTCGGGTATGCAACGTCGGTTCAGTGATGCATTCTCAATCATGCATCACGGGATAATAGTACATTAGCACTATAACGCATTCTCGGATACGCAGCGTTGGTTCAATGATGCATTCTCAATCATGCATCACGGCATAATAGTGCATTAGCACTATGATGCCTTCTCGGATAAGGAGCGTTGGTTCAGTGATGCATTCTCAATCATGCATCACAGCATAATAGTGCATTAGCACTATGATGCCTTCTCGGATACAGAGCGTTGGTTCAATGATGTATTCTTAATCATGCATTACGACATAATACTGTGTCAGCACTATAATGCATTCTCGGGTATGCAACGTTGGTTCAGTGATGCATTCTCAATCATGGATCACGACATAATAGTTCATTAGCACTATTTTGCATTCTCGGATACACAACATTGGTTCGTGATGCGTTCTCAATCATGCATCACAGCATAGTAGTGCAATAGCACTATGATGCGCTCTCGGATACTCCACATAGGGTCATTGATACATTCTCAATCATGCATCATGGCATAATAGGGCCTTAACCCTATAATTCGAGGTCAAGGTATCCATACCCTGATGGAATCCTAAGTGAGCTTTATAAGCTTAGGGTGAAGCTTCATCCCAGGTTATGACGCATCCCTGAGTAAGCGTCATGCAAAAATTACGGGTGTTATATTCTTACCATGTTCAAAGAATTTTATCCCCGAAATTTAAATCAACTATAAACCTATTGTGGACAAGCTTCATCGATTTGGATTCCCTGCGCCTATGTCCCATACCATGATGCACAGAAATCCTGCAAGGTCTAATGTTTGTTAATGAACACAAATTAGAACCTTCGGAATATGTGTTCCATTCCGTATATCCCGGAATCCTAATAGGGTCCGCAGTTGTCATAAACGCCGATTAAGACCTTCCAAACATACGTCACATACAGTATGCTTGAGGATCAGAAAGATTTTACAACTCTACCAAGAAAACCAATTTGGATCCCTAAACATGTGTCCCATACCACATGCTCAAGAATGCAATAGGATTTATTCAACACGAGATCTCAAGTGGACGTCCTATATCATAAACTTAAGAATCCCCAAAGTTCACGAGAGTTGAAAGGGTCATTGAATATGGCAAGCAATATTTTACTTAGTACTGTGAGGACCAAATTTAATTGCCAGAGCAGTCGGATGCAAGCCTACCATTACATCTAACGGTCTTCCGGGTTGCAACTCGTAAGTGGGAGCTAGCAGGCATGACAATACACACTGTTCCAGCGACGGGTGGGGATGATCAGTCCCGCTGTCTACCACCGTTCCAACGACGGTTTTCCGGGTTACCAACGGTATACGCAACATTGGTTCAGTGATGCATTCTCAATCATGCATCACGGCATAATAGTGCATTAGCAGTATAATGCATTCTCGGATACACAACGTTGGTTCAGTGATGCATTCTCAATCATGCACGGCATAATAGGGCATTAGCACTATAATGCATTCCCGAATACCTAGCATTGGATCAGTGATGCATTCTCAATCATACATCACGGTATAATAGTCCATTAGTGATATGATGCATTATCGGATATGCGGCGTTGGTTCAGTGATGAATTTTCAATCATGCATCACGGCATAATAGTGCATTAGCACTATGATGCATTCCCAGATAAGCAATATTGGTTCAGTAGGGCATTCTCAATCATGCATCACGGCATAATAGTGCAGTAGCACTATAATGCATTCTCGGATATGCATCGTTGGTTCAGTGATGCATT
>JAJJMC010009492.1:0-21931 GCA_023531435.1 Papaver californicum
CTTTCTGGTTAGCACTGATAGAAAAGTTGCTTTCTAGTTAGCATGGCTAAGCAACACCTCCTCCCTATATATGTTTTAATGATGGTATTTTTTTACTATACCACAAGAGCACGGCTGTCGATGAGACAGTATGCAAGTACCGTTCGTTCCATAGGGATTTCATAATCGTAATTTTTAATTTTTAATTAATTATTATGCTAATGAAAAAATTGATTTGGTGATTTTATTCTAAATTAAAAACACTTAAAATGCTAAAACTGATTTACAAATAAAAGAAAGCCTAGGACTTGAGAATTTATCACAACTATGCAAACTAGATGAGTGTAAATATTCACTATAACTTTCTCTCAATATTACTCAAGACGATTGAGGGCAATTATTTGCATCTTGGAAAATATGGAGTTTGAATCAACTAGTTTTCTCAAAGGATTAATAATCATCTTCACTATAAAATGGTAGTCTCTAAAAAGAATAAATAAATTAATTGTTTAAGCATTGAAGGACACATGAAGAAATTATTAGCAATATTAATCCATAAATAGGACCAAAAGAAATTGTTATAGAAAATTATCACAATACTCTAGCAAACATAGTAGGACTTCATCTCTAATCCTAGGAAAGAAATATTTAGCTACTCATGGAGAAAAGAATAGAAGATAAACAATCCATCAATGAAAACGAAGAAGAACTGACCATATGTGCGCTTACATAAAGAGTATCTATCGAATTAACGACAGAGTTCAGGCTTAGTAAATAAAGGACATGCTTATTGTGTAGCTTAACAAGAAACTCTTGTTGGAATTATTGAAGGAATCTTCGCTTAAGGGGTGGAATTGGCGACGGTTTCAATGACAATACACTAAAACCTTATGTTCTTGATCTTCTTCTTCCTCGAGTAGCAGCAGAAACTTTACCCCCCACCCCCCACCCCCACCCCCACACCCACCCACCCCACCCACCCGCCACACACACCCCCACCCCACCCCCCAATTGTTCTCTCGACTCTCCTGTTTATACTCCAACATTGAATTTTCATCAAATCAAGATAATATCTTTTCTTTAATTTTTGGGATTTTTCTTCCTCCTTTGATCTGATTTTCTTTCTTCTTATAACTTCAATGATTGATTGTGTCATGATCTGTTTCAATTAGTATAGAAAGAAAATAACAAGAAACAAGTAAGAATTTCATGTTTCCCGATTTATTCTTTTTCTACTTGTCGTGAGAAAATATCTCACGAGATTTTTCTCATTTGATCATGTTGTGTTTAAATTTTGTAAAACTCCTCTTAGTTAGGCAAGCAAATATTCTTGTCATTACACTCCCAAAATTTGTCCAAATTCACATCCCAAATCTTCACAGCTTCGCACAGATTCAAAGAGTTAATTTTCCCGCCAACTTACATATTCAAATTGGAGAAGATGGGTGCCTTTATAAAAGTCTTGCCTTTATCAATTTTATTAGGGGGTTCCCTTATCCAACAAGAGGGTGCCTTTAACAAATTTTAGCCAATTTTTCCACGATTATTTATTCTTCCAAAAACACCTACAAACACAATATAATGACAATATTAATACAAAAGTTAAGTAATAACAATGTAAATATAAGATTAAATAAGACATAAAATTGTGTTTAACACTTAATAGCATTTCCACATATTTGGAAAAAGAAGGTAAGGGACATTCATTGACTGAAGTATGGCTAAATATCACTATTTTGCTCCTCGCTCAAAACTTGATGAATATGACTTTTCACTTTAATTATAAGATGACCGTTTTGCCCATGGTGTGTAAAGTTATTATTTTACCAATGAATGATCGTTTTGCCCCTTGTGTGAAAATTACTATTTACCCATGGTGTGTAAAATTACTATTTTACCTCTTAATGACCCCTTTATCAAAAATGCATGTGTTACTGACATCCTATGTGTGCTTCACAAATCATGTTAAGAGTGTGATTTACTGTAACTTCTCTATGTAAGTGGTAACATGCATCATTGTAAGAAACCCTTTAGACAGAAAGAATATCTTGTTAAAAAACATAAGAATATTTACCCATGGTATCTTAAGGATTGCAACAATTTAATGCATAATCCACATAACTGTTTCCTGGAAACAAGTGACATGCAAGAGGATATTCAAAAGAGAAACTTCATTAAATTGATCCAAATAATACACTTGTTCATGTACCGTGTTAAGTTTTATATGATAATCAACATTTATGGGAAAGGTTATGGCCGTATAATACTTCTCCAAAATCGGATCAAAAGCCTTACTGGGCCCAAATCTTGCTTCGCACTGCCGAGCCAGATGATATGAGTAACCAAAATATCGCAATTATCTTCAAATTAGATAATATGAGCGACAAGATATTGCACCTCAATGCATTGCATTATGGATGCCTACATACCCAACTCGTACCTTGAAGGGATCAAGCATGACTGTAGTTCATCAAGTCAGGGACAAGCATGTTAAACCTATTAAGGAAAAGCCAATATCGATTAGGGACAATCGTTTCGAAAGGATATGCTTAGGCATATACAATTCACGTCCATTTATTTCTAATATGATGTAGCACGGCCAAAGGCCTAGCAAAACCGGTTATCTAGTATGACTAGTATTTTTTTTTTTTTTAAGTTTTTGGTGAAACTAAATGAAGATGTAATGTTTATGTTGTATTCCGGAATGTTTATGAATTTTGAATGTGTATGAAATATAAATCTCTGTAGGTAGGTTTAAAAATCTTTGAACTGTGATCTGTTTTTTTTTTAATATTTGAACTGTCAGTTTCAGAATACTGACATAACAATCGGTTAACGGAAACCCACTGGAAAAATTGAAACCGGCTAGAACCGGCTAGAAACCGAACTGATGGTTAATGGTTCGGTAATGGTAAGATTTTTAGAAACCGACATTAACGGTTTCGGTTTTGGTTTGGCTGAAAACCAAACCGAAACCGGCCATGTACATCCCTATGGAGAACAAACACGTATTCTGTCGATGAAACTTTTGCACCCTGATTTTGGATTAACACGATTTTTTAAATTGGTTTTGGATAGAGAGTGGAGTCCTGGTCGACTTAGGAAAGTTTCTTAGGGTTTGCTGAGCCTATTTAAATCAAAGAGATCGAACACAGGGAGGGGGGAGAGCTCGGCCGAAAAAAAAGAAGAAGGAATTCTCTTGGAGATTCCTTGCTCCTGTGGTGTAGAAAAAGGTTCTATCAAGTCCAGAAAAGATTGAGAGAGGTTTGGTCAAGCTTAGGTAGCTAAACAGAAGAAAAAAATCATTCTAGGAAAGTTCTGTGTTGTTGCTGCTGTAAAAGACGTGAAGAACAGAGAAAAGGCGACGGTTTCTTCAACCGTTTTGCAACATTTATCTTCAGCTGCAACTGTTTCTTCAACCCATCTGCAATGGATATCTTAGCATCTGCAACATTTATCTTCAACTGAAAACACTTTTTTCTGTAACAATGAGAACAGTGGTTTGCAACACCATTACACTGTTGTGAACCATCTATGTTATTATTTTTTTCTTGTTCTTACACACTTTTGAGCCATGCTTTTATCTTTTGTGAGTGTATACATCATGAGGAGCTGAACCCAACCACTGGACGAACGGTAATTATTTTTGATTCTTAATGACCTTTGCATTGATTTTTAATTGATTTATGATTTTTCTTAATTAGTTGTGATTATTTTTGATGGTGTATGCTGGGACTTAAGATCTTTTGATGCGCCATGCTTGTGATTTTGAATTAATTTTTTAGAAATCTACTTTTGGCAAAGAAACAGAGTCAATAAAAGAGCTATAATTGTTAAAGAATCATTGTAGAAATCATTCAAAAGTGATTTTGGCGGAATTCTGAGTTTCATTTCTTCATAGTATTATAAAATATTTTATGTATTTTCTAGTTTAAATTAAAATTAGGTCTAAAACAAATCTTCAAAAGTCTCAGCGAACGAACTATTTTACCACTTTTCTGAAACGATCAAGTTTTTGGCGCCGCTGCCGGGGACTTGTTTTTAGATTTTTTTTAGTTTTTTTCTTAGGTTAGTTAATTTAGTTAGATTTTTATTTTTATTTGTTATATTTTACGTTTTTGGATATTTTTCTTTGTATTACATGTTTTGGATCAAAAAGAAATTAGAGCCCAAGATTATATTGAATGATTAAAGACTTAGAGTCAAAGATAAATCGAAAAGAACGGAAAAAGAAGACAAATTTATTTTAATTTATTTTAATTTTTTTAGTTAAGTTTAGTTTTATTTAATTTTAAGGTTTTTTTTTTTTAGAAAATTTAATTAGGAAATCTTTTATTATTTTTGTAATTTTTCTTTTATTTTTGAACTTTTTCTTTGGACTTTATTTTTTGGACTTTTGGACTTTATTATTTTTAAGCCCTACAAAAGGGTATTATTAAATATAAACTGCACAGGAAAGGACGACAATTACGATATTGTCTCAGCCCTTCGGTTCGTACACTGATATAAGAGTCGGTGGCCTGAATCGATTTCAACGGTTGATCGCTCGTCTGGAACGGGAGGTAAGGCTCTAACCAACCACGAATCCCCTGTCAGTGGGTTTTCTGGACCCCTTTGTAATGCACATATGTCGAGGACCTGAATACGAATTTACGTTTCTAGTAAAGGGTAAGGAATGACCATATAAGATAAGGACTCGGATTTCATCACTGTTTCCTTCTTGCCCGCTTTAGGAACACGTTACCAAACGCGAATCTAAGATTAAAATTTTGACTAGAAAGAGACTGATAGGGTAACAAGCTTATAAGAAAATCATTCAAAACGGTTGTATTGGTTACACTGTTAGCCTAACTCAAAGTTCAGGAAGATTATTTTAAGTAGATTCGAGCCGCCTTGTAACTAAATGAAACGTTGCCAAAGAGGAAGGGTTATCAAATCTCTTTAGAGCTTATCCTGTTTCTATTCGACTTAATCTAATTCGGATCGTTCTAGGAGATTTGTTAAAACTGTAACTAGTTTCCTTTTGGAAGAATAAAAGTTGGTCTAGAAACAATCTAAGTGGAGCCATCATGCTTTTTTTTTTTGCTAGATTCAGTAGGTTTGATTTGGTTGAGTCGACCTTGTTTGTGTTTTTTTAGAACCCCTTCCGGTAGGATTTATTTTCTTAGATTTTTTTAAAATATATTATGAAGTTTTTTTCAGAAAATGTCGAACTGGTATTATGAGGACCAATACAATGAATATCCGACTGAATTTCAAAATAGACATTATCTGTACTATCAACATGGTGTGGATAGTAGTCGGGACCACCACCAACCTTTTGGATGTTATTGCTCATACCAAGGTGATCCCAATTACTCTTCGTACATAAACCCGTCATATGAACATGAAAATGAGCAAAATTCCAGTTATTTGTCTTGGAGGGATGCCCTAAAGCAGATGTGATCTAGTACTCCCTGCGATGACCCAAATCATTCTCTAGAAGAATCAAAGAGAAGTTGCGATCTAGTACTCCTTATGATCCATTTTTTTCTCTAGAGAATTCCCTTAAGAAGTTGACTGAGAATACAAATAGGTTCGTATTAAGTATGGAGGGAACAATTAGTAGTCCAACTCTTACTCTAGAAGAATCTCTGAAGAAAATAACTGAGAATACAAATAGGTTTGCATTAAGTGTGAAAGAAAATATTGCAAAGAATAATATTACTAAAATGATCTTAATTGTCAATATAGTGCTACCTTTGATAATTATTCACCTAGTCAAGAGGACGAGGATAGAATTGGTAACACTATTTATTTAGACGAGGTTCAAACATATTCATATTATTATGATGATGAGGATATTATTGACGAAGAACTTGAAATATACATGCAACGTGATCAAGAAATTGTCACTCCAATTGTACTTCATGATGATAGTGTTATTTTTAGTTGAAATCCAAATCATTTTAATGATTATTCACCTATCCAAAAGGAAGAGGATTTGACTAGAGATACCACAGTTTTAGACGATGTATAATTTTCTTGTTTTGAAGCCGATAATGGTTTAAAGAAACGGGTTTATCCTGAGAATATTGTTTTAGAGTCCAGCGATTTAGAAAAAATAGCCTTAGGTAACAAAGATAGACCCGTTGAGATTTTAAATATGAGTGAGGATGCACCACCTGATTATAACCTAGAAGAAGCAATTGACCATTTTCAAGAATCTGACGATCTAGAAATTAGGAAAATTGTGACTAGTCTATCTAAAGACACTGAAAACTCTAAGTTTGGGGGTGACTATCATTCTCCATGTGCTTTACTTTTGACCCTTAAAAAGGTTCCTCATTTGGTGCTTTACATTTGCACCTCTACCATTTTTCAAGATCATCTTCAAACTAGATTCCCTGAGCTTGTTGATGTCCTTAAAGAAGTTTAGTTGTTAAAAACCCATCCTATGGTTGATGTGGTTCACCTAGGAAATAATACCAAGATTGACTTTGTTTTCCCACCAAAACATTTTCTTCCATATGTGGGAACGTATGAATTTCAAATGTGTCAGTTATTAAGTTTTGATAATAAACCTAATTACTTTAGGGAATTAGAATCGACACATTTGCTCAAGCATAACTACAACCTTCATTGTGGTCAACTGTGTGGGTTAAATCTGATTGACTTTGAGGATCCACAATTATTCAGGTTATTCTTATGTGCTTCTAAATTTTTGGTTGAGTTTTTCCAGACTCATAACCTGATTCATTTGATCCTGCCTATGAGGAAATCCATCCGATGAAAATATTTTATCTAGACCCTTTTATAGAGCCTGAGCCTAAACCACATCTAGATGTAGTTGTCTTAAATAGAAAACTAGATAAGGGTGTGCTCGGTTTGTTCATTTTCTTGGCCTGTTGCAGTTTCCTTTTATTTATGATATCACTATTTGAACAACTGACCTACAGTTGTTCCGGCTATTGCTATATGATTTATGAGGTGAATAATCCTTTCTTAATCTGGCTAAAGACTTTAAACTTAGAACTTCTTGGGAGGTAACTCATGCTCATACGACACGGTAATATCTTTCATTAACTCTTTTCCTTCGATTGGTAACCGTTTATCCCTGTTCATGCTTTTAATCATTCATCTTTAGAACATTGAGGACAATGAAGGGAGAAACTTTTAGTAAAATATAAAACTCCAAAGTCTAGAAACTTGTGAACAATTTAGGATGACACTAACCATTATAGGCAGATGGAAACTTAGCTTTTTTTTTTATAGGAATTGGTGTGCCCATCTAAATGGTTTATTCATAAAAGGATGCCTAGTTGAGGTGTTAGAAATAACATGATAGTCGTCACCATATCTCAGAGTATATCTCGACCATATCACCTTCTGTTTTTAATTTTGTAATTTTTTTTTGTTTCTCTAAGTGATTTGGTGGGGCACCAATATCGAATTGTTATCGCCGCCAGGACGAAGTAGAGTGTTTGAGATTTTTTAGACTATGATTCAATTTTTTTTTTTTTTGAGTATTAACACTTTGATAGCAATATGTGTGTGTGTTCTCCCTGTCTCCGTAGCCTAAGCAATCATGGAACACAATATACATGAGAACTATCATATAAGATGTTGATAAGGAGCATGCGCTTGGATTCATTTGATCCAATCATGTTGTTAGTACATTTAATAAAATAATTGTTTTATTTTCAATAAATCGATCGTTGGGACCCTTGTATATACCAGTTGAGTCGATATTAGTATAAGGAGTAAGACCAGTGGGAGTGTATCTCAATCCATTAGGATTCATCCTGACGCGGACCTTCAGACAGATATGGGAAACACCTTTCACCTTAGTCAACATGTGCACCATTCATCACTTATATATCCATCTTCTAAATCTATTCATGTGATTGAACTTTGATAGATTCTGAGTATCGTGGTCCATTGTACAACTATCTAAGTAGGGTTTTGAATTCTTGTATGAATTTTAGTACGCTGAGTGCAAACTCGTGTACAACAATTGGACTCATATAGGGTAATGATTCCCATAGCCGAAGAATTCAGTATGCTAACTAAATAGCTTATTTAGTGTTTACCCTCAATCGTTCACAGTTAGATAGGGTTTGGAGTAAAGGCTTTATGGGTATACCTCTTATAAACCCTCACGAGACAAAATTCATCCACTAGGGACACCTAGGGGTTTAAAGGCTTATTACATATGCTAAATGTAGTCGTTATTCCTGCGAATGTGAGTTAGGATTTTTATTTTTATTTCTAGATTAGATTTGCTCGAGGACTAGCAAATAGTAAGTTTGGGGGTATTTGATAGACACATTTTGTGTCTAAGTTGTGTTCAATTCTCTATTTTACTAGTGTTCGATTTTGTACTTATTATGGGTATGTCTTTGTAGGTATTTTTGGGAAATAAACTTTTGTGGAAAATCGGCTCAAAAAGTGTTAAAGACACCCGGGAAAAATTGTTAAAGGCACCCAGGGAGTTGGATATAGGCACCTGCACATCGGATAAAGGCATCCCCCTTCTTTGGTTCAAAATCATAAAATGGCGGGAAGAATTTTCTTTCGCATGAAAGTTATCTGATAAAATTTGGGACCGAGTTTTAGGGGATTGAAAGGTTGTTGTGATATCTCAAAGTGAAGAAACAATATAAACATGCTTAAACTAGTCAACTAACAAGTCTCATGCCGTGAAACATGGAAAACAAACACTTTTTCTGCCAGTGAAACTTTTTCACCCTGATTAACACGAGTTTCAATTGGTTTTGGATAGAGATTGGAGTCCTGATCGACTTAGGAAAGTTTCTTAGGGTTTGCTGAGCCTATTTAAAGCAAAGAGATCGAATACAAAGAGGGGGGGAGCTCGGTCGAAAAAAAAGAGAGGAATGAATTCTCTTGGAGATTCCTTGCTCATGTGGTGTAGAAAAAGGTTGTATCAAGTCCAGAAAAGATTGAGAAAGGTTGGGTCAAGCTCAGGTAGCTAAACAGAAGAAGAAAAATCATTCTAGGAAAATCTGTGATGTTGCTGCTGTAGAAAACGTGAAGAACAGAGAAAAAGCAACGGTTTCTTCAACCGTTTTACAATGTTTATCTTCATCTTTGCAACATTAACCTTCAGCTGTAACGGTTTCTTCAACCCATCTGCAACGGATATCTTAGCGTCCCCAACATTTATCTTCAGCTGAAAACACTTTTTTTCTGTAACAGTGAGAACAGTGGTTTGCAACACCATTACACAGTTGCGTTCTATGTTATTATTTTTTTCTTCTTTTTACACACTTTTGAGCCATGTTTCTATCTTTTGTGAGTGTGTTCATCATGAGGAGCTGAACCCAACCACTGGGACAATGGAGGAAATCATATTTCATGAATGAATGGTAACTATTTTTGATTCTTAATGACTTTTGCATTGATTTTTAATTGATTTATGATTTTTCTTAATTAGTTGTGATTTTGTTTGATGGTGTATGTTGGGACTTAAGAGCTTTTGATGCGCCATGCTTGTGATTTACAGTTAATTTTTTAGAAACCTACTTTTGGCAAAGAAACAGAGTCAATAAAAGAGCTATAATTGTTAAAGAATCATTGTAGAAATCATTCAGAAGTGATTTTGGTGGAATCCTGAGTTCCAGTTCTTCCCAATATTATTAAAATCTTTTACGTGTTTTCTAGTTTAAATTTAAATTTGGTCTAAAACGAATCTTCACAAGTCTCAGCGAACGAACTATTTTTATCACTTTTCTGAAACGATCAATGGTTAGCATGGCTAAGCAACACCTCCTCCCTATATATGTCTTAATAACATTTCCACATATTTGGAAAAGGAAAGTATTGGACATTCATAGACTGCACTATTGCTAAATATAACTATTTTGCCCCTCGCTCAAAACTTGATGAATATGACTTTTCACTTTAATTATAAGGTGACTGTTTTGTCCATGATGTATAAAATTACTAATTTACCCATGAATGATCTTTTTGCCCCTGGTGTGTAAAAATACTATTTTATCCCTGAGTGATTGTTTTTCACATGGTGTACAAAATTACTTTTTTACCCCTGAGTGTCGTTTTGCTCATGATGTATAAAATTACTATTTTACCCTTGAATGACCATTCTACCTATGGTGTATAAAATTACTATTTTACCCCTTAATGACCAATTTGGTCTTGGTGTGTAAAATTAGTATTTTACCCCTTTGTCAAAAATGCGGGTGTTACATTATTACACCCTTCAAAGAATTTCGTCCCAATTCAAACTATTGTGGACAAGCTTCATCAATTTTGATTTCCTGCGCATATATCCCATATCATGATGGGCGGAAATCCTTTAAGGGTCCCAACGTTTGTTATGCACACAAATTAGGACCTTCTGAATATACGTCTCATACCGCATACTCAGGAATCCTAATAAGGTCCACGATTTGTCGTAAACACCGATCGAGATTTTCTGGGCATACGTCCCATATAACACACCTATTGATCCCAAAAGGGTTTACAACACTACTAAGAAAATCGATCTGGATTCCTAAACATGCGTCCCATACCACATGCTCAGAAATTCAAAAGGATTTCTCAACACGAGATCCTAAGTGCACGTCCCATACCATAACACTTATAGGGCCCCAAAGTTCACGATGGTTGAAAGGGTCGTCGAATATGACAAGCAATCTTTAACATAGTACTGTGAGGACCAAACTCAATTGCTAGAGCAGTCGGATGCAAGCCTACCGTTACAGCTAACGGTTTTCCGGGTTGCCACTCGTAAGTGGGAGCTAGCAGGCCTGAAAACACACATCGTTCCAACGATGGGTGTGGATGATCAGTCTCGTTGTCTACCACCGTTCCAGCGACGGTCTTCCGGGTTACCAACAGTATGGTAAAAGAGCCTAATAAGGCATGGAAAACTCACATTACACTCGATCGCGTCAAAATTTTAGTGAAGTAACTATCGTAGTAGTTACAAGTTTTCTTAGCATAGGCACTTGGCATGATTGTCCAACATAAAATTTACAAAGTAACTGGCATAGCAGTCAGAAACTCTTCTTTTGCGCAACATTTGGCCCACTCTTCCAACTTTTCTTTTTTCCTTTATAGGAAAATTTTTGTAGTCACATTACAAACACTCACTTGACGAGTCTAAAACGCACATTCCCTAGTGTTTTCTCGGAACTTGCTCTGATACCAATTGTGACGGACCCTAAAATTCCGCCCTGGCGCAATGCGCCGCGAGGGCCAAAACTCCCCGGCGTGCCACTCTGATGACAGTAATCAGAACTTAAAGCTTCACTTCTCGCTAGGCAAATGCAGGTCGATTTGCATTTCCAAGCATGTTTTGTAGGCATAATATTCGAAACGTAGTTTTCATACCGTCCCAACTTACACCTTTTCTGCAAAGGATGCAAGGCTATAAAATCCAGTGATGATTCCTTTAACATGCATAACCTACATACGATCATTTTCCAGGCCTAAGTCATGCCTTGGACTAGTACCTAAGCCAATTTATGCCTTTTTTTTTCTTTTGTTTCCTTACCATTGTTCCGACCATGCGCTGGGTTCCTGCCCCGACCTTGCTCTTGCCAAGGGTGTATCAACCTGGTATATATCATTTGTATCGTTTAACTTGATAGTATGTATGAACACCCGTCAAATGGAAGCAACTACCTCATCAAGTGTGGCAACAATCATCTCTTGCTTCGCACTGCAGAGCCAGATGATATGAGTAACCAAAATATCGCAATTATCTTCAAATTAGGTGATATGAGCGACAAGATATTGCACCTCAATGCATTGCATTATGGATGCCTACATACCCAACTCGTACCTTAAAGGGATCAAGCATGACCGTAGTTCATCAAGTCAGGGAAAAGCATCTTAAACCTATTAAGGAAAAGCCAACATCGATTCAGGACAATCGTTTCGAAAGGATATGCTTAGGCATATACAATTCGCGTCCATTTATTTCTAATATGATGTAGCACGGCCAAAGGCTTAGCAAAACCTAGTCTGTATAGGTCAAAGGACTGCAAGGTATGCACCAACTTGTGCATAACTATTGCTACTTAGTATGCATAATACATTCTCGAGTACACAACATGGATGAATAATGCTTTTTCATAATTCATGCTCCATCGGTTAAGCTACAAGCATATTGACGCTTATGCATCAAGTATGCACCAACGTATAGGCCACATCGCATATATGTGCATTACCGCTCATGCACATTCGGCCAAAGCTCCCTCCCTATATATGTCTTAATCGCGTTTCTAGATATTTGGAAAAGAAAGATAAGGAACATCCATCGACTGCACTTTAGGCAAATCTGCTTTCTGGTTAGCATAGCTAAGGAAAATCCAATTCTGGTTATCATAGCTAGGCAAATCCGCTTTTTGGTTGGTATAGCTAGGAAAATCTGCCAACTGGTTAGCATAGCTAAGGCAAATCCGTTTTCTTGTTAGCATAGCTAGGCAAATTCGCTTTCTGGTTAGCATAGCTAAGGCAAATCCGCTTTCTGGTTAGCACAGATAGAAAAGTTGCTTTCTAGTTAGCATGGCTAAGCAACACCTCCTCCCTATATATGTTTTAATGATGGGATTTTTTTATTATACCGCAAAAGCACGGTTGTCGATGAGACAGCATGCAAGTACCGTTCGTTCCATAGGGATTTCATATCGTAATTTTTAATTTTTAATTAATTATTTTGCTAATAACAAAATTGATTTGGTGATCCCACGACCGATCCTGAGAGAATATGACTTCTGTTTTACTTTTTTGATTGGTCTGTTAATCTTCACGAGTTTGTGCGACGAGAAATAAATGAGTTAGATTGGAAAGTTCATTAGATTGTCGATATAATGATTTGATTTGAACATATGCTAAACTCTAATTTCTTAATGTTCAATAATACACCATCGATACAATACAGGATCCCAAGATATCAATTTTTCAGTATCATATTTGGTAAAGAATTATATGTTACGATAAGATTATACAAGGTGAGTCTAATAGGTTGATAGAAAAGATTGTGGTGTACTTGGTACCCTCGTCATTCCAATTGGTATCAGAGCAGGCAAACACGAAAAAGACTTAATATTATGTGTTTGGTGCGATCAAACCTATAAAACTTGAACTCATAAATCGCGTATCACCAAGATTAGATGATACTCAATATCTGTAATGGAAAAAATAGATAAGGAAGTTGTTGAATCTTTCCGTTCCAAACAAATTTGGAGCTTCGATGAGTGTCGATTGTATCTCAAACTCATTGAAAAACCTTCTGTTAGAATATGCACAAAAACCTCAGAATTTAGAGTGTAAAACACATCTCTGATCTGTCAAATGAGATAAAAAGGTATCTACAGAAAGAAGACGAGTCTCGTTTCAAAAAAAATTGAATGACAGTCAAAAGATTTAAAATGATGTAGACATATTTTTAAAAGAACTGGATCTTGCAAAGGAAACATCTAAGAGCTTTCAGTCTCAGAAAAGTTAACAAATTCATGATTACATAATAAAATATAGTCCAACTATTCTTGAAGAATCTGATCTTGATACTAACCTTCTTCGTTCTACGAGATATCATCAACAAGTGTATTTTGTCTACAGATTCTTCAAGACTCTATGAGAAAAGTACAATGGGTTTTCCAAGTAGTGTAGATGATGTGATATTGTGATGGACCGAAAAATTCCGCCCCCTGATCTATGCTCCACAAAGGCTAGAACTCCCCGACGCGCCACTCTGATGACAATGTTAAAATAAAGATGACTTTTAAAAATATGGGGTAGAACTAGGATTCAGGATTCCACTTTTAACCAATAAATCAAGTGATAGTAATTTTAATCATGCAATTAAAACATTTTATTTTGATTCTAAAGCATTGCAAAAATAGATTTTCAAAACAACAACTGTATAACACAAGCATGGAGCATCTAGGGACCTAATCCGAGGCATGCACCATCTAATGGAATTACAATTGCTTAATAAAAATCTTTTAAATCAATTTTCAATTAAGGCAATTAATCATAAATAAATTGCATAAATAAATTAATTAAATACATACCACTTAATTATTAGAGAAAAAGCTTCCTCCGTCGTCCCAGTGAGGTGATTAGCTCATTGTAGAGAAAATATGCTCAAAACAATCTTTCATTGCTCAAAAAGTGTTTACAATGGCTTAATAGAAATAACACAGCCGATTTGATACGCTTATAAGCGTTACAGTGAGGTGGTTCAGCGTGTTACAGGAGCAGAACAAGGTACAGGAAAGAAGGACAGATAATATGTGTAGCTGATGAAGACAACTGTTGAAGCAGCTGAAAAATAGCGACAGTTCCAGCGATAATGAACGACAGTTCGCTGGAGCTGTTTGTTCTTCACCTTCTTCTTCACGTGAGCAGCAGCAGAAAAATGGTGTTGTCTGTATACTTTTTCCGGTGGTTCTCTCCACTGATTTTCTTGGTTTCTCTTGGTATTTATAGCCTTTTCTAACCCTAGGGATCTTCCTTAATTGATAAGGACTCAAAGAAGAGTCCCAATCCAACTTGAATTCATCCTTGAACATGTCACAGCGTGATATTTTTCTTCTCCGGCTACAACTCGGATTTGAAGCAGTTTTTCCGGATTTAATCTCTGTTTCTTCACGTGTTTAATCTTGTTTTAATCTCTACTTGCTTTTGGGTCAAACTAAAAGTCCAAAAATCCCAAGAATCACGTAAAACATGTTCACAGCAATCTTCTCTTCGTGAAGCAAAATTTCCCGCCATTTTCGGTTTCAAAATTCAAAGAAGGGGTACCCCAATCCAAAGTGTGGGTGCCTTAATCCATTTTCCCGGGTGCCTTTAACACTTTTCGAGCCAATTTTTCCGCAAATGTTTATTTCTCAAAAATACCTACAAAGACATAAAAAGACATAATAAGTGTAAAATCGAGTACTATCGAAGCAGATATTCGGGCGCAATATAGACACAAAAATGTGCCTATCAAATACCCCTAAACTTACTATTTTGCTAGTCCTCGAGCAAACTAATAAAATAAAATCCTAACTCACTTTCGCAGGAATCGCGACTACATTTAGCATATGCAGTAAGCCGTTAAACCCCTAGGTGTCCCTAGTGGACGAGTTTTGTCTCGTGAGGGTTTACAAGAGGTATACCCACAAAACCTTTACTCTAGATTTTAGCAAATCGTGAACGATTAAGGATAGACACTAAACAAGCTATTTAGTTGGTTTACTCAACTCATCGGCTATGGGAATCATTACCCTATATTAGTCCAGTTGTTGTACACGAGTGTTTACTCAAGCATACTAAAATTCATAAGACAACAGAGCTCTACTCAGATAATTTTTCAACCACAAGACTCAGAATCTATTAAAGTTCAATCACATGAAAAGATTTAGAAGATGGACATGGAAAATGTGAAGGTTGCACGTGTTGACTAAGGTGAACGGTGTTTCCCATATCTGTCTGAAGGTCAGTGCCAAGATGAATCCTAATAGATTGAGATACATGGTCTTAAACCTAATATTAATATCGACTCAACTGGTATATACAAGGGTCCCAGCGATCGATTTATTGAAAATAAAACGATAAATATATTGACAACATGATTGGATCAAATTGAATCCAAGCGCATGGTTCTTATCAGCATCTTACGTGATAGTTCCCATGGATCCTGCGTTCCACGCTTGCTTAGGCGACGGAGACAGGGAGAACACACACATATTGCTATCAAAGTGTCAATATTGTTTTTTTTATTCTTTTATTGTTTTTTTTTCTTTTTTTTTTCTTTTTTTTTTCCGAATAAAGCAAGAATCGGGCTTGATCTCAAACACTTTATTTCATCCTAGCGGCGATAACAATTTGATACTGGGCCCCACCAAATCACTTAGAGAAACACAAAATTGCAAAAGTAAAAACAGAAAGTGATATGGTCGAGATAGACTCCGAGATGTGGTGACAACTATCATGTTATTTTCTAACACCTGAACTTTGTCCTTTTATGAATAGACCATTTAACTGGGCACACCAATTCCTATAGAAAAAGAGCTAAGTTTCTATCTACCTAGAATAGTTAGTGTCACCCTGAAGTGTTCACAAGCTTCTAAATTCTAGAGCTTTATTATTTCACAAAAAAGTTTCTCCCTTACCCCCAAACTTAAATTAAACAGTGTCCTCAATGTTTCTAAAGATGAAAGATTAAGAATATGAACAAGGAGAAACTGTTACCACTTCAGGAAAATGAGTTAAGCAAAGATATTACCGTAATTCATGAGCATGGGTTACCTCCCAAGAAGTGCTAAGTTTAAAGTCTTCAGCCAGACTAAGAAAGAATTAGTCACCTCATTAAATCATATAGCAATAATCGGAACAACTGTGGGTCGTCTGAATCAAATAGTGATATCACAAATAAGAGGAAAAAACAACAGGCCAAGAAAATGAACAAATCGAACACACCCTTATCTAGTTTTCTCTTTACAACAACTACTTCTAGTTGTGGTTCAGGTTCAAGCTCTATAAAAGGGTCTACAAAATATTTTCATGGGCTGGATTTCCTCGTAGGAAGGATCAAAAGAATCAGGTTGTAAAGTCTGGAAAAACTCAACTAAGAACTTAGAAACACATAATAATAACCTGAATAATTGTGGATCCTCAAAGTCAATCAGATTTGACCCACACAGTTGACTACTATGAAGGTGGTCATTTTTAAGCAAATGTGTCGATTCTAATTTCCTAAAGTAATTAGGCTTAGTCTCAAAACTTAATAACTGACACATTTGAAATTCTAACGTTCCCACATATGGAAGAAAATATTTTGGTGGGAAAACAAAGTCAATCTTGGTATTACTACCTAGGTAAACCACATCGACCAGAGGATGGGTTTCTAACAACTGAACTTCTTTCTGGAAGTCAACAGGCTCAGGGAATCTAGTTTGAAGATGATCTTGTAAAATGGTAGAGGTACATATGTCAAGTCCCAAGTTAGGGACCTTTCTAAGAGTTAAAGGTAAAGCACAGGGAGAATGATAATCACCCCCAAACTTAAAGTTTTCAGTGTCTATAGATAGACTAATCACAATTTCCCTAATTTCTAGATCGTCAGATTCCCGAAAATGGTCAATTGCTTCTTCTAGGTTATAATCCGGTGGTGCATCCTCACTCATATTTAAAATCTCTACGAGTCTATCTTTGTTATCTAAGACTATTGTTTCTAAATCGTTGGATTTTAAAACAGTATTCTCAGGATAAACCCGTTCCTCTAAACTATTATCGGTTTCAAAACAAGAGAGTTCTACATCGTCTAAAACAGTGATATCTCTAGTCAAGTCCTCTTCCTTTTGAATAGGTGAATAATCATTAAAAGTATTTGAATTTGAACTAGAATTAACACTATCATTGTGAAGCACAACTGGAGTGACAATTTCTTGATCACTTTTCCTGTATATTTCAAGTTCTTCACCAATACTATCCTCATCATCATAATAATATGAAGATGTTTTAACCTCGTCTAAATAAGTAGTGTTACCAATTATATCCTCGTCCTCTTGAGGAGGTGAATAACTATCAAGGGTAGCACTATATTGGTAATTAAGATTATATTGAGCAACATTTTTCCTTGCAGAAATTGCATTCATACTTAATACGAACCTATTTTTATCTTCAATCATTTGTTTGTTATTCTCAGCTATTTTCTTGCTATTCTCAGTTATCTGCTTGAGGGATTCTTCTAGAGAATCAAATGGATCATAAGGGGTACTGGTTTGCAACTGCTCATTTGATTCTTCTAGAGGCATACTAGGATCATGGGGAATACTAGATTGCATCTTCTTTAGGGCATCCCTCCAAGATAACGAACTCAAATCATCATGGGGAGTACTAGATTGCAACTGCTCGTGTGATTCTTTTAGAGAAGGATTTGGACTACTATTTGTTCCTGTCACACTCAATCCAAACCTTTTTGTACTCTCAGCCAACTCCTTGACGGATTCTTTTAGGGAAACAACTAGATCATCAAGATTTCTAGGTCGCAACTGCTCGTGTTCATGTTCATAAGACGGGTGTATGTATGAATAGTAATATGGATCACCTTGGTATGAGTAATAGCCTCCAAAAGGTTAGTGGTGATCGCGATTACTATCCACACAATGTTGATAGTATGGATAATGTCTATTTTGAAATTCAGTCGGATATTCATTGTATTCCTCATAATACCAATTCGACATTTTCTAACAAAAACTTCTTAATATATACAAAAATAAACCTCCAAATAAATTCCACCAGAAGGGGTTCTAAACATACACAAGCAAGGCCGACTCAACCAAATCAAACCTATTGAATCTAGCAAACAAAAAGCATGATGGTTCCACTTAGATTGTTTCTAAACCAGCTTCTATTCTTTCAAAAGGCAACTGGTTACAATTTTAGCAAACCTCTCAGAACGATCCGAATTAGATTAAGTCGAAGAGAAACAGGATAAGCTCTAAGGAGCTTTGATAACCCTTTCTCTTTGGCACTTTTCCCTGGGTTACAAGGCGGCTCTAATCAACTTAAAATAATCTTCCTGAACTTCGAGTTAGGCTAATAAAGTAACCAGTACAGTCCTTTTGAACGATTTTCCAATAAGCTCGATACCCTATAGGTCTCTTTCTAGTCAAAATTTTAAGGTTTTAGGTTCGCGTTTGGTAACGGTTCCTAAAGCGGGCAAGAAGGAAACGGTGATGAAATCCGAGTCCTTATCTTGTATGGCCAGTTCTTTCCCTTTACTAGAAAAGTAAGTCCGTTTTCAGTTCCTCAACATATATGCATACGAAGGAATACAATAAACCCACTTGCAAGTGATTCGTGGGTTGATCGAGTCTTACCTCCCATACCAGACGGGAGATGAATCAGTTGTAGTCGACTCGGGCCACCGACTCCTGTGTCAGTGTGCGAACCCAAGGGGCCAAGACAATATCGTAATTGTCGTCCTTCCATGTAGCAGTTTATATTTAATAATACCCTTCCGTAGGTTTTAAAAATAATAAAGAGTCCAAATGTCCAAGTCCAAAAAGTGTCCGAAAATAAAAAAAAAATTACAGAAATAATAAAAACCCTAATACAATTTTCTAAACGAATTAAAACTAAATAAATAAACTAAAAATCTAATTAAGAAAAATAAAATCTTCGATCTTATTTTTCGTTCTTTAAGCTTTTCCCTTTAACTCCAAGTCTTTAGCTTTAATTCTAAAACTTTGGCTTACTCCCTTTTCGATCCAAAATTCGACCTGTAGCAAAAAGAGAAATACCAAAAGAAACGTAAAATAGAACAAAGTAAAATAATAAAATTAAAAATAAAACCTAAAAATAAATCTAAAACCCTAAACCTAAAAACAAGTCCGCGTCGGCGGCGCCAAAAATTGATGTGATAAAATATAGTGGTAAAAAGAGGTTCGATTCTCAGACTTGTGAAGATTTAATTTCAGACCTAATTTTAATTAAAGAAAATAAAATAGATTAAAATAAAGATGACTTTTAAAAATATGGGGAAGAACTAGGATTCAGGATTCCACTTTTAACCAATAAATCAAGTGATGGTAAAATTAATCATGCAATTAAAACATTTTATTTTGATTCTAAAGCATTGCAAAAATAGATTTTCAAAACAACAACTGTATAACACAAGCATGGAGCATCTAGGGACCTAATCCAAGGCATGCACCATCTAACGGAATCACAATTGCTCAATAAAAATCTTTTAAATCAATTTTCAATCAAGGCAATTAATCATAAATAAATTGCATAAATAAATTAATTAAATACATACCACTTAATTATTAGAGAAAAAGCTTCCTCCGTCGTCCCAGTGATGGTGATTAGCTCATTGTAGAGAAAATATGCTCAAAACAATCTTTCATTGCTCAAAAAGTGTTTACAATGGCTTAATAGAAATAACACAGCCGATTTGATACACTTATAAGCGTTACAGTGAGGTGGTTCAGCGTGTTACAGGAGCAGAACAAGGTACAGGAAAGAAGGACAGATAATATGTGTAGCTGATGAAGACAACTGTTGAAGCAGCTGAAAAATAGCGAAAGTTCCAGCGATAATGAACGATAGTTCGCTGGAGCTGTTTGTTCTTCACCTTCTTCTTCACGTGAGCAGCAGCAGAAAAATGGTGTTGTCTGTATACTTTTTCTGGTGGTTCTCTCCACTGATTTTCTTGGTTTCTCTTGGTATTTATAGCCTTTTCTAACCCTAGGGATCTTCCTTAATTGATAAGGACTCAAAGAAGAGTCCCAATCCAACTTGAATTCATCCTTGAACATGTCACAGCGTGATATTTTTCTTCTCCGGCTACAACTCGGATTTGAAGCAGTTTTTCCGGCTTTAATCTCTGTTTCTTCACGTGTTTAATCTTGTTTTAATCTCTACTTGCTTTTGGGTCAAATTAAAAGTCCAAAAATCCCAAGAATCACGTAAAACATGTTCACAGCAATCTTCTCTTCGTGAAGTAAAATTTCCCGCCATTTTCGGTTTAAAATTCAAAGAAGGGGTTCCCCCAATCCAAAGTGTGGGTGCCTTAATCCATTTTCCCATGTGCCTTTAACATTTTTTGAGCCAATTTTTCCCCAAATGTTTATTTCTCAAAAATACCTACAAAGACATAAAAAGACATAATAAGTGTAAAATCGAGTACTATCGAAGCAGATATTCGGGCGCAATATAGACACAAAAATGTGCCTATCAATAACCGGGACTTAAATCTTCACTTCTCGCAGGGAAAATGCAGGGCGATTTGACTTTCCAAGCATGCTTTGTAAGCATAATATTCAAAACATAGTTTACATACCGTCTCAACTTACCCTTGTTTTGCACAGGATACAAGGATATAAAAAGCTAGTGGTGATGCCTTTAGCATACATCACCTACTTACGAATATTGTCCATACCTAAGTCATGCCTTGGACTAGTACATAAGCCAATTTAGGCCTTTTTTTTCTTCTTTTGTTTCCTTACCTTTGTTCCAACCATGTGCTGGGTGCATGCACCGACCTTGCTCTTGCCAAAGGTGCATCAACCAGGCATATAATATTTGTATCGTATAACTTGATAGGAAGTATAAAAACCTATCAAATGGAGGCAACTACCTCATCAAGTGTGGCAACGACCATCTCTTGCTTCGCACTGCCAAGCCATATGATATAACCAAAATGTCGCAATCATCTCCGAATAGATGATATGAGCGACAAGATGTTGCACCTCAATGCATTGTATTGCGGTTTCCTACGTATCCAAACCGTACCTTGAAGGGATCAAGCATGACCGTAGTTCATCAAGTGAGGGACAAGCATCTTAAGCCTATTACTGAAAAGCCAACATCGATTAGGGCCAATCGTTTCGAAGGGATATGCTTGAGCATATACAATTTGCGTCCATCTATTTCTAATATAATGTAGCACGGCCAACGGCCTAGCAAATCCTAGTCCGAATAAACCAAGGGATTTTCGTAAGGTATGCACCAGCTTGTGCATAACTATTGCTACTTAGTATGCATAATGCATTCTCGAGTACGTAACATGGATGAATAATGCTTTTGCATAATTCATGCTCCATCGGTTAAGCTACAAGCATATTGACGCTTATGCATCAAGTATGCACCAAAGTATAGGCCACATCGCATATATGTGCATTACCGCTCATGCACATTCGACCAAAGCTCCCTCCATATATATGTCTTAATCGTGTTCCTAGATATTTGGAAAAGAAAGATAAGGAACATCCATCGACTGCACTTTAGGCAAATCTGCTTTCTGGTTAGCATAGCTAAGGAAAGTCCAATTCTGGTTATCATAGCTAGGAAAATCCGCTTTCTGGTTGGTATAGATAGGAAAATCCTCCAACTGGTTAGCATAGCTAAGGCAAATCCACTTTCTTGTTAGCATAGCTAGGCAAATTCGCTTTCTGGTTAGCATAGCTAAGGCAAATCC
>JAJJMC010009505.1:0-24793 GCA_023531435.1 Papaver californicum
TGTAATATATATTGGGAAGGAGCTGCTAATGGTTATTCATTTTTTTTGTAACTGTTCTTGTTTTGTGATTAATTTTGTAGGGATTTGTCACTGATAATGAGAGAGCACTGGAGGAGTTGTATGGGGAAAACATGCAGAACACTCGCCAACATGAAGCTTGTTTGGATGTGATGGCAACTCGGATTGCTACAGTATTTGCTTCACTGAGAGTATGGATTTAAAAAATTTATACATTGAATACCTCCGATTAGGCTGCATGTTGGACTTTTATGTAACATCCACAATCCTTTTATATACAACAAACAAATGCTGATCAATGTCTATGACTGTCATATCTAACTATCCTACGGATTTGATACTTAATTAACTTCAATTCGTTGTTTGTTGACGTTCTTCAGGAACTTCCATATGTTCGTTACCGTGCTGCGAAGGTTGATGAATCCACAGAGACGACATTTCGAGATTTAATTCCTACAAAGCTTGCCGCCTCTGTGTGGAACTGTATTACAAAATACAAAAGTAGCATACCTCACTTTCCCCAGTCAGAAACGTGCGAGTTGCTAATCTTGGACAGATCTTTAGACCATGTAAGTGACGTTTCTTGTTTTGAAAGAGATTGCTTATGATCAATTTTAATTTTTGTTTCTGATATATGGCTTGACACCTTCAGATTGCCCCAGTAATTCATGAATGGACCTATGATGCCATGTGCCATGACTTATTAAACTTGGATGGAAATAAATATGTTCACGAGGTATGCCCCTATCCATTCTTACTTCAGTAACCCGCTATTATTGTTATGTGTAGTTTGAGGTTTACTTTTCATATTCTGATACATTACAAACATGCTGTTAGGTTCCAAGCAAGTCAGGTGGTGAACCTGAGAAGAAGGATGTTCTTTTGGAAGACCATGATCCTGTGTGGCTGGAGCTACGCCATGCACATATTGCTGATGTATGTCTGATCTCTTAGAGCTTGTATGTGTGTGGGCAATTGGGGAAATTATGTTTTGATCCTTGTACATGTATTACAGGCTAGCGAAAGATTACATGAGAAGATGACAACATTTGTTTCAAAAAATAAAGCGGCGCAAATGCAATCAAGGTTTGTTCTATGCGGTTTCTGTTATTCAATGAGCATTGAGTCATTTCAATTTTATGGATTTAGTAAATTAAGATGATGGCAATGTTTGGAAATATATATAATGTGTTCCGTTTTTCTGGATGTATCTAAAATAGCTGTAATAACTGTATAATCATAAAGTTGGTAAAGGGTCACTCTAACTTTAATGAAACATGTGTAAAAAGAATAGTATTTGCAATATAAGTCTTACTGTTGGTGTGTGTATAGTTGATTGGCTTTCATGGAAAGATGTGGGATCCTTAATTCAGAATTTTTCTGAAAATGTATATGATGTCTTTTCAGTTCATGTGGTTATTATCTCAATTCCATGTCTCTTCACCTCACATATCACTTTTTATACAGAGATGGTGGTGAACTGTCAACTCGAGATTTACAAAAGATGGTTCAAGCCCTACCACAGTATAGTGAACAAATGGATAAACTCTCCCTCCATGTAGAGGTTAGTTTCTTGAGTAATAAATCTTTTGATGGTTATATGCAATATCTTTAGCTGGGTTCAGAATTTCAAGTGTATTCCTAATAGAGGGTAATGTGTCCCTGCTGCTGCTTCTTGCAGAGCTTATTATGTGCTCCATTTTCTGATTTATTACTTCATCTGGTGATATAATTATGTTGCAAATAAATGATTTAGAATTTGGGATAGAGCTCCTATATTTTGCTTACCTAGCAGCTAGCTCGCCAAGGCTGAGTCAAAAATGACTAGAAAGAAGTTCCGACTCTTACGCTGTAGATTGTTTTAGTGCTCTCCAGTAACAGCTGCTTAACCTAGAGGGTGGTAAATGACACTCATAGGCTAGATTCATAAGTAAAACTAACTAATCCAATCTGATAAAGCAGTATTTAGTACAGTTATAACCTGACAAAGCAGTATTTAGTATAGTTATGCAGGATGAATACTAATTTGATAATTAATCTCTGGCTAATGATTCTACGCTTGCAGATTGCGGGAAAAATTAATAGGCTTATTAGGGAGTTGGGGCTGCGAGATCTTGGCCAACTGGAGCAGGATCTTGTTTTTGGAGATGCTGGCTCAAAGGAACTTATCAACTTTCTACGAATGAAGCAGGTAACTTGGAAATCTGGAATTGGATTTATGTTTCATACTCCGGAAAAACTGATTATTAAGTGCCCAACCAGTGAATACTTTTTCCTTTTGATCAGGTTAATTTCTCTATCTTATGCAGGATGCATCTCCTGAAAATAAGTTGCGTTTGATGATGATATATGCGTGTGTCTATCCTGAGAAGTTTGAGGGTGACAAAGGTACCAAGTTGATGCAGGTAGGTTCCTTTTTTAACTCCTTATATGACTACTACGAGTCTGTTACTCGAAAATTAGTTATTGTACTTCAGAATCATGACGATAAGGTTAGACGCTGTTTTTGTCAATATATGCACCACTGGGATGTAAAAGTTTCATTGTTGCCTAATATAAAGATAGATAAACTCTCACTCTCACAGTTCCATTTTCTGTATAACTTGCCTTTGCCACAAGTCCACTGGTAAGCTACCTTAAATTTGATCACTGAAAGCTACTCGAATATGATATATTTCATTTGATCGCATTCTTGAGAATCTCAGTTTTACAGGCGTTCCTCTCCTCCTCAATTTTGAATTATTTCATCTCAAAGGATGTCATTAAAAACAATAGTTCATTTCATAACAGCTGGTAGTTTATCTAGTTGTTTTTCTTTTTTACTTATGATCATCTTATCTAAAGAATATTACTTGCATGGTTAGTATCAAATTTTTGATATTTTTACAATATAGCTCTGGCGTATTGATTAGTCTAAGGCTGTTTAGATCTGTATTTTTAGCCTGCCTATGTGGCCCTTTTAAACAATAACTCGAACTTAAAAATAATCAATAAATTTCTTTTAGATCTTGATTCGTCCTTATTTGGCTCTCAAATTGTTGTGTATGGAGTCCACTCCTTGTTACTCTTTGCAACTTTTAGGTTTAGGTTCAGTCTCTTTGTATGCTAGATTTGTCTATAACATTCCCTTCCTAAGTTAGTTTTGATTAGGGTTATCCTGTCATACGTCATAGCCCACATTTACTCTCCACAACCTTTAGGTTTAGGGTCAGTCTCTTTATATGCAACTATGCAAGATTTGTCTATGACATTGCCTTCCTAAGTTAGTTTTGATTAGAGTTATCCTGTCATACGTCATATCCAACATTGCGCCTCGAGGCCCTTGACACTTGGGGACAGTGGCGGTACAACCCGTTCCCCGTGTATTTGATTGTTAGTGTAGAAATTGTTATGTCTTTTTATAAATGTGTACACAGTCCCCTTTTCTTATTCTTGTGATTTTCACTCTTCTCGTGCACAAAACATGCTTCTATTGCTTTATTTCTTTTTTACTATTTCAGAATTAGTCCAGAGTGCTCCTTGTCCTTTGAGAAACTAATCTGATTCACCAATAATGAATTTGAAATGCTTATCTTTTATCCTCTTACAGTTGGCAAAATTATCCCCTGATGACATGAACGCTGTAAACAATTTGAAATTATTTGAGGGAGCTTCGGATAACAAAAAAAATTCACTTGGTGGATTCTCGCTGAAGTTTGATGCTCAGAAGGTAAACCTCTGATGTAATGAGAAGCTATAATATTATGTAGAAATTGGTTTTCTGCCTGTTTGGTTAGTTCAAGACCCTGTTGCTAATAACTTTGTTCACTTTCTTTTTTATTTATAGAGGAAACATGCAGCTAGGAAAGACCGAACGGGGGAGGGGGAGGAAGAAACTTGGGCACTCTCACGATTTTACCCTGTGATAGAGGTAGGTTTGAGTAGAAGTCGGTAAACCTTGATGTTGTGTAGTAAGTGTCTCCTAAGAAAGACATGTGGACACTATGAGGCAGTAGTAAATCTTATGGTTCCATCATTTTGCCAATTTTCAGGAGTTGATTGAGAAGGTTAGCAAAGGCGAACTACCAAAGAATGAGTATGCATGTATGAACGAACCTAATCCTTCAACCACAATAACTTCAAATAGGTCCCTCCCAAGTGCATCAGCAAGGACAAGTCAAGCTCCCGTTGCAGCAGCTCATTCCATGAGATCAAGGCGGACTGCCACATGGGCTCGACCTCGGGGTTCTGATGATGGGTATTCAAGGTACTCATGATTTGGCTACCCTTCACATAATCTGTTATCATGATGCATTTTATTTACATTTGTTCAGATACTGTCCTGGTTGAATGCCACAGGTCCTCAGTTATGGACAACTTGACCTCCAAGTTTAAGAGCATGATTCCTGAAATAATTTTTACAGTTTCAATTTTTTACCTGTGACTTTTTCATTTTATAGTAGGAAAACTAGATTGTTTTACAGATTGAAGATTTAAATCATGCATTGAAAAGAATAACTAGGATTTTGAATTCATAGCTAAATAATTTGCTGATCATAACACGTAGAAGGAAATTTTTAGGATACAATATATAAGAGAACAGTTAATAGATCTTATAGTAATTTGTTCCCTTCAACACCGGTGTTGCCGTGGTTTGTAACTGTATGTGCAGCAGAATTTTAGGTTATGGTGGTATTGTTAATCCTTTGTATGCACATTTTTAAACCATAATGTGTATACATGTACGAAATCTGAGTGTTTGTATGGTTATATAGTTGGTGCAAGCCAAAATTGGTGTTCAACCAATGGACTTGTGCTAAATGCCTAACTCATATTTTGTTAGAAGACAAATAATAAAATATAGATAAGAGGGTGACAGAACCGAAACCTCATAGAAATGAAAAAGTTGCATCTTTGTATCTCTAAGAAGGGAAGGAAATTTTGTCACTGGTTTCCACCTTTAAATAGCTGCAGCCTGCGAGATTAGACCTTTTCCTAGAAACCACATAATTTTGTTATCTTCTTTGGTTGTTATATGATTGCACTTGATCAATCTTTCATTTCATGTTGAACTTAACATTTACTCTTCTGTTGCATTTTTAGTGACTCAGTGTTGCGGCATGCATCTAGCGATTTTAAAAGGATGGGTCAACGTATATTCGTATTTATCATTGGTGGAGCTACTCGATCAGAGGTAAGAGAAAGTTATATATATGCTTTAGATGGTGTATGGTTGTGCTTCTGGTTCTTATTAGGTCGTGGTTCCTTTTCAGCTACGGGTTTGCCATAAGCTCACCGCAAAATTGAAGAGAGAAGTTGTTCTTGGATCATCTAGTCTTGATGATCCTCCACAATTTATCACGGTAACTACTGTTTATGTTTTTTTACTGCTTTTCTACATCATAATTGGAGGCTGCCGAATATGAAAATATAGCTTTAACATAAATGCTCATATCATAATCCAATTGGTTTGTGTCCTTAAGAATAGCTGTGGGGAAAAGTGAATCTCCAGACACCCTGTCATAATGAAACCATGTTCGTTACATCAGAAATGCTTAATCAAATCAAAATCACATATAGCAAGTATCTGTTGCACAATACCTGGTTATGAAACGTCATCACTGAATCACATTCTGTTAAACTTTGTCACTGACATCAAATTTGATTACATATGTTTTATGGTGCTCCTTTTACCTTTGATCTGAAATATGTGGATATTGCGGTTGGACTTTGTTGGGAATAGGCAGGTTTCACTGAGAATGATCTACTTTTCTTTAAGTATAAAAACATGAAGTTGTAGAAAAGTTACAAATAGAGACTGGCCATATTCTGTTGCTATGAAGTAAAGTCGAATTTATTTCTTTTTATACTGATTTTGGGGTTTCGTTGAGTTGCAGAAAATGAAGATGCTCACAAAGGAACTTTCAGTCGATGATCTGCACATTTAATGAAGCTGATGTTTTTGGATGTGAATCCTTCATGGACGTATTTTACGCTCTAAGCTATATAGGGTACGCTTCTCATGTTTAATTGTAGGTCCATAAGAAAGAAATGGCATTATTTCTTCTTCCTATTCTTTTTGTGAAACATCTTGCTGAAACTAACTCGAGCATTTGGAGCCGAAGAAACACAGCTGTGCTGGAAGTATATGATTTGAAAGCAGAAGAATGGGGAGGAGGTCTCTTGTGCCGGAATTTTCTTATATGTCTAATTCCTTCTCGCACCATACCTCAGCTTTCTTTTTTGCAGCAATATATATGTAATCAGAATGCTGAAACTTTCTCACATTGTACGTGTATATAGATAGTTACGTAACGATGGGTGAAATGAAAAATTACAGAACTGTGGCTACGCTCAATAACAATACAAATCTAGGCCTCGGACTAGTCAGCAAACCAACCCCAACAGTGTTGACCCTTTCGTTGTTGCCAACTGCCATAGTCTAGCAAAATTCTGCCCAATGAATTGGGATTAAAAATTCAAAAGGTTTACTAATTTCGCTATTTTACAGAGGATTGGAATATTAGAGATATTCTTCGGTATAATTAAAGTTCTCTGTATTCTTTTTTCAGCAGACCCTACACCACGTTTTGCACGATCAAATAGATTGTTGTTTATTTAGATGTTTGTTTAGAATGACTTATAATACATCTTGCCAAAAGTAGACAAAGTTGAAACACAACGGTGAAACTCGGATCAAGACGAATAAAAGTAGACAAAGTTGAAACACAACGGTGAAACTCGGACGAATAAAAGTAGACAAAGTTGAAACACAACGGTGAAACTCGGACCATTTTTTCACCATTGTACTACAGTGACACATGCAAAAAAAAAAAAAATTAGAACTATGGGTGCTATGCAAAAAAATATATATTAGAATTATGGGTGCTGCTACGAGGGCCAGCCCTGCAGTTGATGATGGCCAAAGCACCTTTAAAAATATTGCCATATTACAATTGATTATTGGCCATTTGACCAAATCAACGGACGTTGAATTCGGGTGAAAGTTATTAGTATGATATAGTGGCCAACAGAAAAAGAAATTTTTCTTTTACTTTGAGAAAACGGAGAAACGGAGTAGAGAAAATTATAAATGTTTGTTCTTTTAATGATATTGGTAGGCAATTTACAGTTATAGGTCAAATATAAGTTAATTTTTACTGTAGTTAACAGTACATAATTATAAATCTCAACATATATGGGAGGCAATGACTTTACAAAGGACCACACATAATAATTAACCATTAGTTGCTTTTTAAATTTCTAAGATGCCCTTTAGTTGTTACATATTATAAAAGAAACTTAAATTATAAAATATTTCATAAGCAACGGCTCCAATATAAATAACATTTTTGATGTCCCTCTTCACTTGATGCCCTTCATCAACTTTGGTTCAAGGCTGACACTGGTTGCTACTTGAATGCGGGTTGAATCTCCCCAACTCGTGGCTTAGCAGGGATGGTTTTGGGACGGATCCCATCGGGGCGGACCGCTAAATTCAACCCATGGTTAGTTTAGTATTTTTGTAAGATTATTAGTTTTTTTTTCTTTTTTTTTTTTTTGATAAAATAAAATAATTAGTAACTTCACATATCAGAGCTAGTCAGCTTGGAAGTTCCTGAAATTTATAGCCATAACTTAAACTAGCGTAGACCAAATGCAATCCTGAGATGGTCATCTGTTTTTTTTTTTATTTCTTTTAATGGTAAAACCTTCGTTATCTATAATTTGAAAAAAAAACAATGACATTTGGAGATCTGATTATAAATTCAACCCACCAGGCCACCACGAATATGCTATCCATGATATGATATCCATATACTGGCCCGCCAAAGAAAAAAATATCTAGAATTTGCTGGCAATCATTTTACATTTCTTTTTAATTTTAATTTTAATTTCTACAGGTGTCGGAGAAATTTTCCAACCCACTATCTCTATATATACAGGGGGTAGTGCCTCATTACCTTTCAATACAATAATTAACGCTCCAATCTTCTTCTTCTTCTTCTTCTTCTTCAATTACATCAAATTAATCAATCAATCCTTTTCTTGTTAAAAAATGGGTGTAGCTACTTGTTGTGATATCTTGATAGCAATATTGCTTCCACCTTTGGGAGTTTGCTTCAAAACTGGTTGCTGCAGTGTAAGAATTAAACCACCTTGTTTATTTTTTTTCTTTCTTTCTAATAATTTATTTTAATTGATTTATTTATGGTTATTTTTTTCAGATGGAATTCATCATCTGCGTACTGTTAACAATTTTGGGTTACATTCCTGGCATAGTGTATGCTGTTTATATCATTGCCATTCAAGATCGCAGTGAACTTGGTGCTGATCGTTCACTCCCTGATGATTTACGCCGCCCTATCAATGATGCTTGATGTTTTTAATTCATTTGGTTTGCGTAATTTTGTTGATTTCAGTTTAATGTTCATCTGATGTTTGTTTCAATTTTAACCTCATCATCAATAAAGATTATGTTTGAACCAATCAATTTTATGTGTAAATTCAATGGGAGAAACATTTTAGATCTAACTCCCTAATTTATCGGTTGGAGAACTAAACTGAAGAACTAGTCAAGTTTTGTGTCATCACGGCCTAAAACACCGTTAAGGTTAGGGTCTTGTGTTGTGTTCTTGTAATAGGCACTGCCGAGTGCCGACACACATGCAGCGGCACTCACATGCAAGAGTCAAAGACTGCTGGTGTTTTCTTTTTATTTGAGTTTTGAACATTGATATGCTGGTATGCTGCAATTTAGCAAAAACCACACTAGGAGCCATGACACAGCATCCATTTGTAAGTAAATAAAAATAAAGAGGAATGCATTATTGGATTATAGTTAAAACTTGAAAGTGAAAGAGACCCATGGAAAACATAGTACAAAAAGGTAGGTACATAGAGATGGATAGATCCAAAAACTAGGTCGACAGTGCCGATTTTAAATCACCACCAGGATTCAAATATTTGTGCGCTCCATTTTCAGCCAGAAAAGATAGATAATTTGCAAGAATAAAAACTGAATTACAAAAAATGTCTCCACCTCTTTGCGATGCCAAAATTGCAATCATCTGTTCATTTTAACCAACCTCGCAAGAGAGCACAAACTAAGGATTATTTTTATAATCCTCCAAGATTCAAAATTTATAGTTGGACACATCAGAGTGAATCAACACACTATTTTTATCGTAATTGAAAGTCGAATCAAGAATGGTTTGACGCTGAAAGTTGTTGGATTTTAAAATTTAAAAAAAAATTGATGGATAAAATTTAAAGCATCAAATAGTTTGCACAATATAACATAATTGTTAGATTTTAATTTCTAACATAAAATCTGATGGTTAAAATTTAAAACGCTAAATGATTTGACATAAAAAATAAACTCTTTTACGTCACAGAGTTGATTCTAAATTATATTTAAACAACCCTTTAAATACAATCTGAAACTATAACTTTTGACAACACTTTTTATCTTAAAAGTTGATCTTACTACTCCATAAGACTAAGCCTAAAATGACGCGGGCAAACTTGCTAAATTCATTTTAGCACGGTGGGTTATTCTGTTGCCCCTTCGGTTCCGGCTCTGCCTCTGCAAACAAGTATGTTAAATACGAGGAGCTATATATATATCAGCGGCAGCAATATAGAATAAGTAATAATGCATGTGGGGGTTCTAAAGTCACATATTTTCGTAATGCATTGGGGAAGTCGGTAGGACATGGGAGCCTCACTACATGGCACATGCATCATGTGTTTGACTGTACCACGCAAATCACGGACACAATCCATCTCCTTTTCTTCAAAAAACTTTCTACACCCACCGTGAGTTGGGCACTGTGGATGGATAATCTTATGTGACACAATCTCGATGGATCCGTCCAAAGACTAACAGGGACAATCTGTTAGGGTTGGATGGGATCTACCATGATTGGGTCATGCAGGATTATCCAAGGTGTTTAGCTCACGGTAGATAAATCATTTTTGTTCCTTCAACTGAAGCAATACTGGATTATAAATTATAAATATATTATTCCTTCCATTTTAAAAAAAATAATGTTTTTATATTTTTAATTTAATTTATTTTTAGATAAAAATAAAAGTATCATTTTTTAAACCACTTAATATTACTCGATATGAGGTCATGATTCAGGAAAACTTTTGTCGGTTATAAAAAGTATACAAATATTCAATGACTAGAGAACTCTTCTATCCAGATGTGGAACATATTCATATCAGAACAAAGGAATTTAAATATGATCCCACTATTTTCTAAGATTCTTATTTAACTATTCTATCAAGGCTCTTGAATGACAAATGTTGGTCATGTTATCATGTACATGTACATGTAAATGAACACGTGATTACTAGCAAATAAAGGCGTTAAAAATAAGATACACTAACTGATGGTCAAAGGGTGATGAAGCTTTGTTGTCCATGGCCATGGGGGTTGGAAGTTGGAACGTGCCTGGATTGAACTCATTGAGTAAGAATGAGTAAAACAGTTAATCCGTGGTGTACTGCTATGCACGTCAGTTTAAAATGGAGACAGTTGTGTTGTTGGTGCAACCACAATCTATAAGTTGCACATGCGTCAGTGTAATAAATTAGTACGTGTTTCACTGTTTTGCAACAGTTTTGCAATAGTCAATCACTTCTCAACTAAGAGCATCTTCAACGATGATGTCAAAAACCTAATGCGATGGTTAATGGGAATTAGGGTTGTACATGGTCGGTTTTGGTTCGGTTTTGTGCCAAACCAAAATCGAAACCGGCAAGGTCGGTTTTCTAAATAATTTTCCATAACCGTTCCGTTTACCGTCGGTTTGGTTTTAGTCGATTTTTTCTCGGTTTCGGTTTTTTCCAACGGGTTTCGGTTAACCGGTTGATTCTGTCAGTTTCGTGGAACTGACAATGAAAAATTCAAAAAAAAATAAAAAAATTCATTCTTCATTAAACCATCCAAATGACTAAAAACTACAATGTTTCACAACACAAGCACAAAATCTGGTAACATTCCCCTCTCCTGCATTGATGAAAGCAACCTTTCGGCCACATATGAGCTTGATATCTCCCTGTCCATCAATTATCCCACCATGTAATGTATATCCAAGACTCGCCCAGGCTCTATTGATGTACAGACAACAAATGGATTAACACGTACGAGCCAACAGTTTCATTCCAAACTACAAATAAATTAACCAAAACCCATTTTCAGTTAATACATTTAAATATATAAGAAATTGAGTATTGGATTAGTGGAGCTACAGAAATCAATTATGAATCTTACTTTTAATGCTACCTTCAGGAGCTTCTCCAAGACAACCCCAAGTAGAAGGACAATCATTGAATTTATACAAGATAATACAAACGCAGAACAAGAATCATCAAATTCATGGAGTAGAAAACATAAGAATAAAAACTAAATCAACAGATAAAACATGAAAGCCCCTAAATTCGACAATCAGACCAAAAACCCAACATCATTTCTGTCATAGGAAACATATGCCAACAGATCTACCAGTAAAATGGAAATAAAAAAAAAGTTAGGGTTTAAAAGATTTACCTTGGGAACCCTCAATGCTATCTTCAACCCACCTTGAAAAATCCTTCTTTGCATTCAATACTCCCTCTATTAAAAAACCAAATCAAACACAAATCCATTAAATACATAACACAATAAGGAACAAATCAAGCAGAAACACATATCTAACGAGTTTTTTTTACCTTGGAAGAGGTACTTTGAAATCTCACGACGGTTCTTCTCGGACATAATCTGATAAGAAAAAAAATGAAACAAAAGAAGAGATTAGGGTTCATGGTGGTAAAGAGATAGTGTGAAGGAGGAAGAGAAGATTTAGGGTTTTGTGATGTTTACCATGGTTGCGGACGAATAAATCTTCTTCTGTGTGGTTTTCTCTTCTGTCACTGAGATTGTATTGAAAGCCTTTGAAACCCTAGATAAATGACTTCAATGGAAAGAATCAAGAAGTGCAAGAGACTGGAGGTGGAGGCGCTGCAAAAAGAAAGTTGGAAGAGAAGATAGGGAAATGAGAATTAGGGTAAGAGGCGAGTTATATATGAAGGTTAATGGAAGGTCTAGATTAGATCTATCAAAATCTAGATGAACGGCTCTAATTAGTCGGTTTTCCATGGTATAACGGTTCGGTTTTTGGCCAAACTAAAACCGAAACCGTGACTACCGGTTTTCACATTTTTTTTCCATAACCGTTCCATTAGTAAACGGTTCGGTTCAGTTTTGGTCCATTCGGTTCGGTTTTGACGGGTTTTCGTGGAAAACCGTTACCGTGTTCAGCCCTAATGGGGATAGCTCTGTGACATTTAGTCAGTGTATTTCTTACACTCTGTTTACTTGCTTTCTAACTGTAACTGACAGAGCGACATTTAGTCAGTGTCTTTCTTACACTATGTTTATTTATTTTTTAACTGTAACAGAGTACACGTGCTTATCATTGAGTGGTCTCTTGTTTTTGTCCAGTGTCTGTTTGAAAGCTGGTAACAGCTTCTTTAGTTACCGTTACTCTGTCTTTACTTTCTCTTCTATCGAGTATGTACAATAAAAACAATTGTATTCTCTTCTTCTCTGTGTATTGAAAATATATGATTCTCCTATCACAACTATGGTATCAGTCTAAAAACCATAATCTCTGGTTTTCATGCTACGATTTTATTCCGCTAAATCTCTCAAAATCGATCTCTGATTAACCTTCATCTTCTTTGATCTGAACAAACAATGTCTAAATTACTTGTTTCACTAAATTATTCCGTTACTTTTGTTCTTCTTCATACTCTTGCTAATATCATTCCTATTAAAATTCAGGAAGATAATTACCTTATATGGAAGTCGTTAATTACTCTAGTTCTTAGCAAATTTCATGTTCTTGGTTATGTTGACTGGTCAAATCCATGTCCTCCTCAATTTATTGCTTTAGGAACTCGAGATGCTCCTTCTGTCCAAAATTTCGCAATCTGGCATGATGAAGATACTTGTGTTCTTCTGCTATTAAATGCATCTATCTCTGCAAATGTTATTGTTAATGTCTCGGATTCTTCTACCTCAAAATAATTATGAGATAATATTTGGCGTTTCCTCTTCAGCTCATATAATTCTGCTGCGTACTCAACTTCAAAACATGAAATTAGGATCTTCTAAAGTTTCTACATACATTTCTGATATTGAGAAACTTTCAAATCAATTGGGTGCGCGTGGATCTAAAACTTCTGATGATGAACTTTTGGAACTGTTCTTGGTGGTCTTGGTCCAGATTATCATGTTTTTTCTACTTCAATTAGGATTCGATCTCCTCCTGCTACTTTTGGTGAACTTCGCAACCTTCTTTTGAGCGAAAAAATAATAATCTCTGAAAGAAATGCTGCTATTAGATCTAATGAAGAATCAAAAGCTTTTCTTGCATCTACATCTTCTCAAGGTAATTACAAACATTATCGCCCAAATTTTCATACTAGATTTCATGTTTGTGGTAGCAATTTCTCTTTTAGAGGTGGTTTTCCTGGATCTACTGCACCTAGAAATCCATCTTTTGTTAATACAATGTCAAAAAGACCTCCTACTCCTTCTAGCAATCGTGTTGTATGTCAGATTTGCTCTAAAATTGGTCACACTGCTTTAGAGTGCTATCAAAGAATGAAATTTTCCTATCAAAGCAGGGAACCTCCACAGAATCTATCTGTTATGTTTTCTAGTGCTAATATTCTTGGTGAAAATCCATGGTATATGGATTTTGGTACTACAAATCGTCTTACATACAATGTAGATGATCTTGGTGCTTCTACTTCTTATGATGGGACTGCTCAAGTGGCTACTGCTACAGGTGAAGGTATGGCTATCTCTCATATTAGTAATTCAAATTTTCTTTTCAATTAAAATATGTTCTTCATGCTCCAAAATATGCACAAAACCTCATTTCAGTTCAGAAGTTTACTAGAGACAATAATTGCTCTCTTACCTTTACTCCTTATGACTTTGTGGAAAAGGATCTTCTATCTCAGAAGATACTATTGAAGGGCCTCAGTAAAGGTGGTTTATATCCTCTTCACTGTCAACTACAATCTTGTACACCAACTGCTTCCACAGCCTTATCATGTGTCAAAGTTTCAGCTGCAACTTGGCATAAGAGACTAGGCCATCCCTCTTTTCAAACCATGAATAAAGTGCGTAGAAACTTATCCTCTCTGGTTTTTTTACATGAACCTCTTTTCTACAATTATTGTAAATTAGCTAGAAGTCATAAGAAACCCTTTCAACTATCTAGTTCTGTCAGTATTGCTCCTTTGGAGTTACTTCATCTAGATGTTTGGGGTCCTGCACCTACTATATATGTATCTGGTTACAGATTCTATGTAAATATTGTTGATGAATTTCGTAAATTTTGTTGGATATATCCTCTTGCTGCGAAGTATGAGTTCAAGACTATTTTCACACTTTAAACCTTTTGTTGGAAATCTTTTCTCAACAAGAAGCAAAATATTGAGAACTGATGGTGGTGGAGAATTTGTCAATAATGAAGTAGGGTCTTATCTCTTAGAATGGTGTGGTCGAGTCAAAACACAGACATCTTATAGATATTACTAGAGCCTTCTTAATATAATTTGGTGTACCAGATAGATTTTGGGTGGAAGCCTTAACTACAGCTAATTATGTCATTAATAGACTTCCAACTAAATATTTACATATGATTTCTCCTTTTGAAGTTCTCTTTAAGAAGACTACTGATTATAATTTTCTTAAGATTTTTGGATGCTTATGCTTTCCATGGCTCAAGCCATACACAAAGAGTAAGCTTGAACCTAGAAAAAAAGCATGTGTGTTCTTAGGCTACAACAATCACCATAAGGGATATAGTGTCTTGATTTTTTATTCTGGTAAAATTTATGTCTCAAGGCATATGGAGTTCACTGAGAATGCATTCCCTCTTATTGACAAGGGTTTATCTTCTCCTTGTAGATTGGAAATGCTCAGTTCGGCAATAACTTCTCCACCAAACTCTAATACTTCACAGGATATTATTCTTCCTACTTCTGTCACAACATGTGGCTCAACTACTTCACATCATACACCTGCATTTGAATCTAAGGTAGCTACTATAGCTGGCATACCTGCAATTACTTCTACAACTGTCTCTACAACTGCCAATTCTGATACTTCAATTCATCCCATGGCTACAAGATCCAAAAATGGTATTTCTAAACCAAAGGTTTTTCTTGCTACTAGACATTTATTACATGTATCTTATATGACTTCAGTTCCACCTTCAATACCTAAAACTTTTGCTCAAGCAAATAAATGTCCAAAGTGGCAAACTGAACTTCATAATGAGAAAAATGCCTTAAATGATGCTGGAACTTGGGTATTGGTTCTTCCTCATCATTCTCAGAATGTTGTTGGTTGTAAGTAGGTATTTAGAATAAAATAAAATGTTGATGGTACTATTGACGGGCACAAAGTCATATTTGTGGCAAAAGGTTTCAACTAACTAGAGGGTTTGGATTACAATGGCACCTTTAATCCAGTTGTGAAACCAACAACTATAAGACTAATTCTATCTTTGGCAGTGAATTCAAATTGGGAATTAAAGCAACTGTGTAACACCCGTATTTTTAACAAAGGGGTAAAATAGTAATTTTACACACCGGGGGAAAAACAGTTATTCATGGGTAAATAGTAATTTTACACACCATGTGTAAAACGGTAATCTTATAATTAAAAGTGAAAAATCATATTCATCAAGTTTTGAACGAGGGGCAAAATAGTCATATTTTGCCTAAAGTGCAGTCAATGAATGTTTTTTACCTTCCTTTTCCAAATATGTGGAGATGTGATTAAGACATATATATGGAAGGGATATTTGCCTTACCATGCTAACCAATTGGCGGATTTCCCTTGCCATGCTAAGCAGTTGGCGGATTTTCCTAAAGTGCAGACGATGTGTGTCATCTCCTCTTCTTTTATATTCTTGTAAAAATGCGAGTAAAACATATATGGGGAGGAGGTGTTGGTTGGAAAACGATGATGCTTAGCTATGCTAACTAGTAAGCAGATTTTCCTAGCTATGCTAACGGGAAAGAGGAATTTCCTAGCAGCTATGCTAACGGGAAAGTGGATTTGCCTAGCTATGCTAACCAGAAAGCGGATTTGCTTACCTATGCGAACTAGAAAGAGGATTTGCCTAGTTATGCTAACTATTTGGCGGATTTTCCTAGCCATGCTAACCAGTTGGTGGATTTTCCTTTCCATGCTAACCAGTTGACGGATTTTCCTAGCTATTTTTACTAACCAGTTGGCGGATTTTCCTAGCTATTTTTGCTAACCAGTTGGTGGATTTGCCTAGAGTGCATTCGATGGATATCATCTCCCCTTCTTTTATATTCTCGTAGAAATGCGAGTAAAACATATATAAGGAAGAGGTGTTGGTTGGAAAGCGATGATGCTTAGCTATGCTAACTAGAAAGCGGATTTTCCTAGCTATGCTAATGGGAAAGCGGATTTTCCTTAGCTATGCTAATAGGGAAGCGGAATTGCCTAGCTATGCTAACCAGAAAGCGGATTTGCCAAGCTATGATAACTAGAAAGCAGACTTGGCTAACTAGAATGCGGATTTGCATATCCATGTTAACTAGAAAGCAGACTTTGCAAACTAGAAAGCGTATTTTCCTTGCCATGCTAACTAGAAAATAGACTTGGCTAACTAGAAAGCGGAATTGCCCTAGCTATGCTAACCAGTTGGCGGATTTTCCTAACAGCTTTCTAACCAGTTGGCTGAATTGCCTTAGCTATGCTAACCAGTTGGCGGATTTTTCTAGCCATGCTAACCATTTGGAGGATTTGCCTAGCAGCTTGCTAACCAGTTGGCGAATTTACCTAAAGTGCAGTAGATGAATGTCCCTTACCCCTATTTTCCAAATATATGGAAATACGATTAAGAATATATACGGAGGGAGCTTGGGTCAAATGTGCATGAGCGGTAATGCACATATATACGATGTGGCCTAGACGTTGGTGCATACTTGATGCATAAATGTCAATATGCTTTTGCTTAGCCGATAAAGCTTGAATTATACGAAATCATCATTCAATCGTGTGGCGTACTCGAGAATACATATTTGCATACTAAGTAACGATAGTTATGCACAAGCTGGTGCATACCTTGCGAAATTCCCTTGGCCTATACGGACTAGGATTTGCTTGGACTTTTTCCTTGCAACGAAGTTGGAATCGATCTTGACTTTGCCTTAATAGGCTTAAGTTGCTTATTCCATTCGAATTGACCCTTAGGATGAACTACGGTCATACTTGATCCCTTCAAGGTATGGGTTGGGTACGTAGGCAGCCGAAATATAATGCATTGAGGTGCAACATCTTGTCGCTCATATCATCTAATTTGGAGATGATTGTGATGCTTTGGTAAATCATATCATCTGGCTCGGTAATGCTATGCAAGAGATGATTATTGCCGCACTTGGTGAGGTAGTTGCATTCCATTTGATGAATGTTCATACTTCCTATCAATCCATACGGTTGTTTGTGGGTAAAAACGATTAAAGGGTAAAAGGGAAAAAAAAATGATGGAGTAGGTTGTTGTTGGTCGAAGCAAGTCGTTCAAAGAGCAAATTGATTCAAGAGAAAATATTTTAAACACCAAACATTTGTACTGTATAAGTGCTTTTAAGATTCGAGAGATCAATCTGTACGAAATTGGCCTAAATCAATAAATGACCGTTCCAATTTCGCTTCGGTCACAAAGGAAGGAAAATGGTTGATCTGTAAGGAGGGAAGCAGAGAAAGTATTGCGATCAATGAGATTGAATTTCAATGATGATGAGATGCGTTGAACTGCTGTGAAGACGAAAGCGAGTTTTCTGAGAGTATCTAAGATGATAACTTTGTGATCATTCAAGTGCTTATGAGATAAAACTCTTGAAAGAAAAAACTTTTGTCCTTTGTCGATAGGTTGAAGAACCTATTTGTAGAAGTAGAAGTTAACACATTGATCTCGTAAGTGGTGACAGATGAAGAGGAGTGGGAGAGAAAAGAAGTAAAGATCATGGTGAAAACCGACTCCATCATGTTAGTGGGACTTGACAGTTGTACGACCACTATTACATTCACTCCTTCAACCGCAAAACGACTTTTATACTTTCTCATCGTGGGTGTATTGTTAAACCGCATGTGTTGTAGGCCGCCAGATCAAAATCCTAGTGAATATCCCCTAATGTGACTGTTGATGTCTCAAATATGGTTTGAGTTTATTTTATAGACGTGTATTATTTGGTCAGTTGTTGACCTAGCTAGACTGTTAGTCTTAGCATATTGATGAGTCTATCATGTTGCTGAGTCTAGATTGTTGCTGAGACTATCATATGACTGAGACTAGCATATTGCTGAGACTAGCATATTGCCGATTCTAGCATATTGCTGAGTCTAGATTGTTGTTGAGACTAGCATATGGTTGAAACTAGCATATTGCTGAGTCTAACATGTTGCTGAGACTAGCAATGATGCTTAATACATCATTGTGTTTAAGAGTCTGATTAATATTGATATTGGTAGTTGAAGCGTATCATTAAAGAGAAAAGTAAAATTTTAGAGATATTAAAATAATAGTATTTTAATATATATTAGATGGTTGTAGGACCTTGTTGTGTGCAGGACCTTGTTGTGTGCAGCTATTAGAAGATCAAATGAGTTTTAAGAGGATTAGGAAACCATAAAATAAAAGTAAAAATAACAAAACCTAAAAGAAGAGGGAGTGGGTACCGTCCAAGGGTGGCCGACCGGTCGGCCGGTTGACACCGGTCCCACAACCCTCCTTTTTCTTTATTTTGCTTATTATTATTAGTCCCTCCTCTTGTTTGCTCTTTGAAGTTACTTGCTCTTCGCAGATATAAGCTCTTCGAAGCTATATGCTCTTCGCGGCTATAATCTCTTCGAAGCTATATGCTCTTCGCGGCTATAAGCTCTTCGAAGCTATATGTTATCCTTTCACGTCCAAAATTTTCAGACATGACGTTCTTTAGTAAAAACGTTGTGGATTTTTCATACGATGTCCGTTTTCGAGGATCAGCCCCAATTCGGAATCGGAAAATCGCTGGATATTTCGTCACGCGGAAAGAATTAGGTTTCGAGCTCGTTTTTGTTGTTTAACGGAGTAAACAGAAACCCTTCGGATGAAATTTTGACAGTTTTCAGCTTGTAGTTCATCTAGGTTTTAGGCCATATCTCTTAGACCGTAACTCGGAATAGGATACCCTTTTAGTGTGTCGTAGTAGACATGTAAGGGAATATATTTTGTTTAGAATATTTTGCCCCATTATATACTCATCGTCACGTTTTTGTAAGGTGATTATGATGATGTATCAAACAATTGGGTATTAACCAAAATTAGGGTTTCGTTGTAGTTTGACCAATGTTGGGATTTTTAATACAACCAACATTGGGAATTGTTATTCAAGTTCGACCAATAATGATTGGAATTTTAGTTTTTTCATTTGGCGTGACGGTGACTTAGTGATCATACAAAGATGTGATGTTTCAACTTAGTGCATCCGTATGCAGCTTGTTATGTGTTATGATAAATCAATTATTCAATTTGAATTTTAATATTGATGCAAAGTCACTATAAATATTCAACCAGGGAATATGAGGAGGAATGAAGTTGCTCTATACTAGTGTGCAATAATTTATGCGCGTCGACATCCACTCAGGAACAAAGGAATGTTCTGGATGTTTATTCTGAATAGTCAGGAATCATCTGGGAACGGACTACTGTCAGCATCAGTGATATTATGAGGAAAATATTTCTCTATAATAGTGTATAATACATCTAGGATTTGCCCGTAATAAGCATTTAATATTTCAATTCTCTTTCGGAATATAAAATATGCTTGTTTGATATTTCAATTCTCTTGCAGAATATAAAATATGTTTATTCCATATTTCAATTCTCTTACGGAATATGAAATATTTTATTCGATATTTCAATTCTCTTGCGGAATATGAAATATGTTTATTCGATATTTCAATTCTCTCGCGGTAGATAAAATACGAATTTTACGCCTTTGATGCTAAGTTAGTAGCATATACAGTATTATTTATTTGATTCTACTACTAGGTAGAGATGATTTTACTATTTTATCCTTTGTAAAAATCCACCATCTATAACGGTATGAACGAAATATGCCTAGTTGATGCACTCTTGGCAAGAGCAAGATCGGTGCATGCGTCCAGTGCTTAGTCGAAGCAGAGTTGAGGAAGCGAAAAATAAGCTGAAATGGCCTAGGTGCTAGGTCAAGGCATGAGTTAGTCCTGGACAATGCTCGTAAGTATGTGATGCTTTCCAAAGGCATTCACCATTGGCTTTAATGACCTTGTACCCTTTGCAGAACAAGGGTGAGGTGGAACGGTATGGAAAATACCTTTCGAGTATCATGCTTGGAAAGGAAAATCGACTTGCATTTTCCTAACGACACTACAAGAAAAATGGGTTTAAGCGACATGTCGTTTTAAGTCGCTTAAAGCCCCTTTTAAGTCGCTATAACCGTTATAGCGACTAAAAGTGGCACTCGCTCCGTTGGTTGCCCAAAGCCATGTATCTCAAAGCCTTGAGCGACCATGCAATCGCTCTAGTAATAAACCAACTTACCTAAAGCGAGTGTTTTTCTCATTGCTTAACATCAGACCAACTAACATGGAGCAAGTAAAATTTTGATCGCTTAACATCTAGACCAACCAATATAGCAAGTAACATATCAATCGCTTCAGATATACCAATCATTCTAAAGCAATTAAACTACTTAGTTGATAGATACATGGAGCAACTATTTATGAAATTGATTGGTTAAAGTTTTAAGCGATCAAAAATTTTGCTCGGTAAAAGTGATTTATGATTTTGATTGGCCTGAAGTTGGTTGCTCAAGCTTTTGAGGTACAAATTTTTTTACTCTCTAGAAGCAGCTTGTGACTTAGGAGCTATTAAACTACCTAGTTAGAAGATACATGGAACAACTAAACCTGATTTTACTTGGTTAAACTTTTAAGCGATCAAATGATTTTACTTGCTACAAGCGATTTCTACTTTTGATTGTCGTGAAGTTGGTTGCTTAAACTTTGAAGGTATCAAAGTTTTTACTCAAGTTGATTGTTTAAATTTTTGAGCTTCCAAATTATTTTAGAATTCAGATTTTAATTGGCTTAAAGTTGGTTGCTGAAGTATTTAAGTTACTCAATTTTTTTGTTCATTTTTTTATTTAAATAATCCAAAAATCTAATTACAATTAAAAAAAGTTATAACTAAGATTGATATAATTAAAATGAAAACATCTAATTTAGAATTATAATTAAGATTAGATAATTACAAATATATTTCATTTGAATATCCCACCAAAAAGCATAACCTTTTAACAATATTGTTTCATACATCCCGACAAGAACCAAAATACATACAAAATGAATAGTACTTGTATCATCTTAATGTCTAGTTTCACTTCCCAAAAGAACAAGAAGGTTGACAACCAATCTTCTTCAAAAAGCCTCATTCAAATACTGACATTAAGCTCTGTCCCTTGAAGCTTTGAGTTGAGCAGAATAGTGTACCTACAGCAATAATAAACTTTAAATACAAAAGTAAAGTTTAATACCTAAATAATACATACAAAACAAACCCCAAAAAAATCCTATTACAGTATCAAAACCCAAAAAAAATACAAAAAAAAACTAAAATTATTACAAACATCCACTTACATAGATTCATAATATAATTCCTACAAATCCCAAAATTATTCACCCCAGTATCTGCGTAAAAGAAAATGAAAAACAAATCACAACAGAAGACTACAACTGCAAACAAATTATTCATCATTATTAACCAATCTTCATCATCATGACTAAACCAAGATTAAACTAAACCTTACAGATTGTCGTACACTAACCTGTAGTCATCTTGCAGACCAACATCATTAACACAGTTGTATCCCAAAATAAGCCCTGCATCATCTTGCAGCCTTGCTCATCCTAACATGTATACATAAGTTTATTGATCAGTATGCAAATCAAAGGAGAAAATCATCTGTTGAAAACGACTCTTAATCTAAGTAGTGATAGCTCCGCATTCCATACTCAAGTAGATATCTGGCTAAGGAAACAGCAGAAGCAGCTATCGCTATGAACAAATCACAAACTGGAACTTGATCAAAGAAAACCAGGCATAATCAAGTCAAAGTCATCAAGTCACTATGAACATAATTCACACAAATAGAAAAATCAATTCATCTTTATTAACAAAACCCACTTCACAAAACTGGAAAATTTCCCAAATTAGATCAAAATCCCAAACAAAAATAAAAAGCCCTAATTCAAAAATCCAAAATCAAAAAATTCCACTGTTAAATCAAAACCCACTTGATAAATTAGCATAACAATACACCACGAGATTAGTAAATTGAAATAATGACGGTCTGCAATTGTATGTTGCAGACATGAAAAGTGTACTATACATGTTAGATCTTCTACATCTTTTTTTACGAACTGAAAAATTATAATCAATACAATATTATCTTTCTTCACCAACATGATCATAAATAGCGAACTTGTGAGCCTCTGACATCAAAAAATAGATATCAAAATAACAGATGTAACCTAACAAAAGAGAGATTTAATTTAGGTTAAAGAGACACCGCAAACTACATGGTACATCTTCTTGATAGTATTAAACTTGGGTCAACATAATCTCACTCAGTGAAGCAATGATTCTAACTGAAATGTGGTGCAGTCCATGCGGCCATGCGAAGCAAGATTGTGAGAAAACAGTATTCATTCTCAGACATTAGTGAGAAGGAGGCGCTGGAAATTTAGTGAGTGAGGCAGAGAGAAGGAGGCAGGGAGAGGCGCTGGAAAGACAGAGATTCAGTAGGGAGGCAGAGAGAAGGAGGCGCTGGAAATGAGAAGTTGAGAATGTTTCCTTAGGGTTAGGGTGTTTATATATAAGGGTATTAAACGTAAATAAAGGGAACTTCGTGGTCAATAAATAAAAAAACTAGGGTTTGATTCATCTGACGGTTTAAGATTAAAAGTTAGGTTGATCGGATGGTTCTAGGTTTTCCATCTTCTACTCATACAGATTGTTAATCTGACGGCTTAAAATTAACATTTTATGCTCATACGGATCACGAATCTGACGGACCAAAATTAACATCTTATGCTCATACGGATCACGAATCTGGCGGACCAAAATTTCCATCCTTTTTCGCCCAATTCAATACAATTTAATGCAATCGCTTCAATTTAAAAGGACTGAAATTTCAATTTCTCCATTTTCTTTTAATCTCGATAGAATTCATTTTTGATTTACCTAATTTTAGCTTCTTCGTAAGCCCCTCACCGTGAAAACGCTCATCTACGTTTGGATTTACATTTGAAGTATCAGATTCTGATTATATTTATTCAATCCAACGCAATCGCCTCAATTCAGAAGAGTTATTTTTTTTAATTTATTCAATAACCCTACAGTTTTAATTCATGTTTTCCCAATTTCAATTTTCGTCACTCTAACTTATCCAATTTGACATAATCTCTTTAATTTTAGTCGAATTAATTTGAATTTCTTCTTGTTTTTTTCTTCCGTTGATCTACAAAATTTGCAATTATTTCTTCCAACCTCAAATCTCTAGTTATTTGTTGATCTTAACCTATCACACCAAATATCTAGTTATCCATCATTTTAACCAAATGTCCATTGACTTTTAGTCAATTTTACCCGTTGTCCATTAATTTTATCCAATATCGGTCGACCTCACTCAATTTCTCTTGAACTCCATCGGTTATTCCTCACTCAATCATTTTATCTATTTTTTATCAATCATTTTATCTATCTTTTTTTTAAATCAATCTTATATGTTGCTAGTTGGCCTCACTCAATTTTTCTTCGATTTCATTAGTTTATCCACTTATCCATCATTTTAACGAACTCGTATGTTAGGTTTATTTATCAACCTTCGATATGAAAAAAAAACAAAGAATAGTAAAAAAAAAAAATGATTGAGGATATTTTTATCGACCTTTGATTATACATAAATGTTTATTTTGAATATGTAAGAATGAATCAGAAAAATAAGAAATTAATTTGATAATTGTTTCACTAGACAATAATAAGGGATAAGTATAGGGTGCCAAACGCTTTATATGTGATGTCGAACACTAAGAAGAATTCATTTTGTAGACTTTGAAAGGAAAATAAGGTTTCGGACAAGTTAACGCATCAAACATTTCTCGTTGTGTGAACCTTAAAGAGGGGAGGTTTATAGGTCTAAAAAATCACAATTGCCATGTTAAATCGAACCCGTGCATCCGATTTATTTATCAACCTTTGTTACAATTCAACTTTGATTTCTCCAATTTGGGTTATTCGTGAGCCCTCAAAGCAATATGATTTACCCAAAATGTCAACATGTTAATACACAAATGATAAAACTAAATGAGATCGAAACAATTTGAGTGAAATTGAGTAATATTGAACTATCCATCAACCTTAGGTCATTAAGAAAAGTATGAAACAATAGTCCATTTAGGGTTCCAGAAAAGATTATCAGTCAATCGACTAGGTCATTAAGAATAATATGAACAACAATTGTACATTTAGGGTTTCCTTGAAAACTCATACTCAATCGACTAGGTCATCAAGCACAATATGACAAATACACATACATTTAGGGTTTAACTTAATTTTTCATCAATTTCACTTGATTTCACTTATATTTATTGAATTTT
>JAJJMC010009509.1:0-44203 GCA_023531435.1 Papaver californicum
TCAATGGTGATATCCCTCTTCTTATAGTTGTGATTCCTTATGTTTTAAACCTATATCAATGGATAAGTTGAGGTGAATGATTCTCATACTATTTCAAGGAGGAGCGAGTAGCCTGCTAACATTTCTCTATCAATAAATTGGAGGTAACATTTGGTTGAATAAAGGGAAATTTGGGCAAGACATGGCTTAATGCTTATAGAAATGTATCAATTAGTTGAAAAATAAGGTAGCAATACCCACCGTCAAGGTTATTGTTGTGTGTAAAAATCCTCATTGCAATAAATTAATTAGAATAAAACATAAAAGAGATCCAGGATATTTTTTGAGTTTTGTCCAAATTGTATCAAACATCATCAACTGCGTTTTGTAGCAGAATAATGTTGTGAATCGTGTTGTTTTAGTAAAGATCATGTTCTTGAGGGTTTTTGTCGGCGAAAACTTGCGACTACAAACCATAATTGCTGCCATCATATAGTTCATTAGCTGTTGTTATCTGTTTAAACACAGATTAACCATTTTTTGTCATTGCCATCTTTATCAGTTTTCCAATCTCAGTAATTTCAGATTCTTATTTTCTGTGTACAGTTTGGAAATTGGCGTTGGAGCTTCCCTAGTTCATTTTTCAATGACCTTGAACCTGAGGCGAAGAAGCTGAGGGATATTCTTTCAATGTATGGAAGAGTTAACTCATAAATTACAACTAATTCATGTACATCATGATATGCAATCCACTTCTATTTTGCTTAGTAAGTCAAAGTTATTCATTGATTTGCAAAGGATTTGTATATGGTTGTTCATAGATTTCCACAAGGTACAATTTAACTAGATATTAGATCTCATTTTTGATTTAGGAATAATAAGATTAGGGCATCTAATTTTTGTCGTCACTTAGCTTGAAACTTAGTAATTCTAAGTTAAAAGCCGATGAAACAGAAGCTACAGTTTAGTGCGTACAATGTCTTATGCAGTTATGCTTCTGAAATATGAAGTTTAATCTTTCATGTGAAGGCTTGACTAGACTAGAATAAGTTATACAATGTCTTATGCAGTTATGCTTCAACTATAAAGCTCATACCCACACTTTCTGTTTTTGACACAACACTTCTGTTCTTCTAATTATCTGTCTTCCATTGTGATTTGAGCATTACTTTGAAGATTTCCTCTTTAGAACTAAATCATTTGGTTTCAAGAGTTCTAGGGATGAACTCTCCAAGTCATGCTCCAAAACTCACATTATCTCAGTTTTATTGCTGGAATTTATCTTTCCTGTTATGTATGCATTATATCTAAATTAAAATGTTATTCTTTTTCAGTTAATTCAAACGGAGGTATGTTATTGGAACAACCACTTTACAAGGTACCAATACAACTCGAGGTCCATTTCTAGGTCTCATTTGTATCAGTACAACTCTAAGTTCAATGCTTCCACTTTGATTTTAACTGGTGTATAACGTTTTTCTCTTCTTCTTTTTTGTAGTGTTGCAGATGAATCAAGTGGTTAAACACATCGGAGCTAACTTTGCCTTTGTTAGTGGTGGCTGTGAATTGTTATTGGAATACACATGATTCTAGTAGGTACAAATGATGCTTAAATTTCAGATGGCACCACGTACAAATTTTGGTCTTCGCTTGATTTTAGGGATGGTATAAGTAAATGTACATTCAGTCCGGCCAAGTGTGTCAGGATCAGAACTTAAACTTGCAGGGAAAATTATCATTCCCAGTAGACATTCATTTGACTTAGTACCCACATACTGAATGGTTCTTACGGGGAAAATTAACATTCCCATTAGACATTCTTTTGACTTAATACCCACACACTGAATGGTTCTTGCCGTTACTCACTTTCATAGAGACTCATTGTATCAGAAATGATTTTCTAGAGTCAACTGTTACTAACTGAACTATTATACATGTTCAACTTATTTAGTTATCAACCATTTTCATCATGTTGTCTTAATTTTGAAAACTTTTGATTCCAGATATCGTTAGTGTGTGTTAAAAACTATCACTAATGTACAACAGCTTAATAGGCTCGGTGGAAAGGCGTGTCCTATGTGTGAATTGACTCTAGAATATCTCAGGTATGCATTCCCCTGTGTGCCTATCATTATATTTTTGGGGCCTCCACGACTTCAGTTGCTTACAATTTGCCTAACTACAAAAAATCATTCCGTGTCAGGGGTTTGAAAATGAAGATTACCCTTTGGGGTTCTGTGCTTATCAACTGTGGAACGACCCGATTGTGGAAGACTCACATTCCCTATTGTGGTTGTTGTCTGTTGTGGTTGTCGTTTGCCCAACTTTTGTGAAGAATTATCTAGGTATCCCTGTCCCTTTTTCCAAACATGTATTTTAATCGATCCTTTGTCATCTCATTAATCCCCAAAGAAATTATGCTTACCTGTTCGGTCTATTTCATAGGTAAACTCACACTCTCTTCCATGAATGCTACCAGAACCATCGATATTCGAAATATGTAAATATTTGCCTTCCAATCTGATTCCACACATTGAATTTTACACAACATTTTCTACATTCCTAATTTACACTGCCTGTATGAGTGTAGTGATGCTGAAATATCGATATCCATTCTGTTTAAGCTATGTAAACAAACCATATTATTTGTAGTTAAAAAATATTTGCGTAGATATCTGACGATTATACCGCTGCAAGTTTGACACCTTTCGTTTGGTTGTATTTTTTTAAAATCACTCTCTGTATGATTAACACCGGCAATTGTTACCAGCCAAAATAAGGTTTGAAAGCATGGTTTCTGTTTATAGTTTATTTTTTTCCATCCTAGGATTAAAATTTGATTATCAGTTGCAAAATTGACTATTAAGTGTATTACTTTTGTCATTGCTTCCAACAGTTATTTACTTTAAGTATTAGGATAGATAGAGAAGATTTTGCTGCAGCCCAAAAGATTGATTGAATTTGTGTTTGCGTACTGTTGGACGTGGTCTTTGTATCTTTCGCATCCCGTTTTTGATGGTTGGATAAGAGACCCCTCCCCGTACACTCCTATTGACATTTTAGATGATACAAATCGAACTATATTCTGTGAAATGGGATCCGACCACTAGGTAAGTTTATAGATTAATTCTCATAAAATTTCACCCTGTTCCAGATGGTTCCAATCATATTTTCCTTATCTATGTTACTAATATGTATACAGGCAGCTGATATATTCATATGCAACACCATACCCTTCTGCTACCCATCCTCTATACGATGTTTATGATGATAGTTTTGCTCCCTATGTGGGTAATCTTTTTTTTTTTGCCTATATATGCAAAGCACTCTTGGTATTTCCTCATTTATGATTTTATTTTCCTGAACTACAACTAGCACGTAAAACCATATATAATTCTTAAAAAAAATTCAACAAGTAACTTTTTTTTGCTGTAAAGTAACCTGATTGGCCAAAGTAATTTTTCATTTTAATGTTTGAATACAATTTTGCATATTAGGTCTAAGGATATCTTGATGAGATTTATTGCACCCAATCTATCTTTCGATACATGGTGTTTCCTGTAACTGCTTCCGAATGGACAATCTGATCGCTAACATATGTAATAATACAACCTGTATGGCTAATGAATATATAATAAGTTTTAGTAAGATTGTAGATGAAATAGTGTTGCTGTTAATGGGTTGATGGCGACACTATGGGTAGTTTATCTTATGGAAATTCTTGCTATTACATTTTATTGGTTTTCATTTTTATCAAAATTGTCTGTCGTCGAGAATACTGTTCGTTTGTCCTCTAAGTCGTACTGTCGTAAGCCTGTAGTATATTTTTTTAGCTTATAAAAGGATATATTTTTTTACTGTCCCATTTTTCTAGGTATTTTGTAATAATTATCAGAGCATAAAGTTAAGAGGTAAAATAATGCTAATGTTAGAGATTGGGTTGCAACAATTAATGATGTCGGGTTGGCCTCTTGAAGGTTGATATCATATTGTTTTGGTTCTTTTGCTCCATCAAGGACCTTGATTGAAGATGGAGGTCAGACTCAATGGTTTGTTCACGGATAAGTAGCATTTCATGCAATTGCATCATCCATTGAGGAAGCAAATCAGAGGTTAGCAATCAGCCGTACATAATGCAGATTTCTCTTTTTGAAATTGAATCGTATAAATTTTAAAGGGATTCAGATTTTATGTAGGTACTCATTACAGGGGGGTGATTGTACCCCATACAAATGATTTTAAACAAAATTTAGATATATGGGTGATTCAATGGTTTATCCTTTTAAAAATAGAATAAAATTTGGTTTTATTTATCATGTTGATACGTGGTCACTTACTTGATGAAGATAACCGAAACTAAACATTTATTTGTCATATTGATCATAAGTAAGTAATCATAATGAAATATACATTTTTAGTATTGTATGTTTATCTTTTTTTCTCAAGTTTTTATGAGGCTTGATCTTATGTTGCACCAACTCCTGCTTGAGTAAGTTAAAAAGAATATAGAAACCTAGCATAATAGAATCGATAGATGTAAGCATTTTGTTGATGCAAACCGACTGCGTACCCTTAAGGGCCCCTCAAGGGCAGTACAACAATACTGCGATACTAGAAAGTCTTCAAAATAGCTCCATTTAGAGCTCCAGTTATTTGGCTAAAAAATATACATTTTGCTGAAGCAAAGGCTAAGTAATTTGTCCTAAAATCCTGTGTCGGATGTTGTTGATACTCAACATACAACCAGGAAGCTACTGTGGCTAGAAGGTAAAGACCAATCAGATAAACTACAACTATTTGAGTTGTAAAAGGTAAAGACCAATCATGTGTAATATGGAAAATGATCAGAATTTAGTGTCACCTATTAGGCTCAAGTATTAAAGGAACTACTATGATGGAGATAATTTGCAACACAATCTAGCCGAATGCAATTAGATAATTTAGACGGATACAATTAGATGTAACTTTTTATGTGTACTACAAATGTAAAACTTTCTATGGGATTCCTAAAAGAGTCTCGCATGCAAAGAGATCTGTTAGAATTAAAAATATGATAAATTTTGGTAAATCTCTTCTATCTCTTTTAAATTTTGGTGTCTATTTCAATTGTGTAACTGGTGATTTTACAGCTGTTTACGTATCTTTTGCAGTTTCTTTCTTCCTTATCTCCGTATCTGGTTCTCTGTCTCTTTGTTGAGCATAATTTTAGCAAAAGTAAGGAAACTTTGTGGCCATGCAACACATACAAACATAAACCTTAATTGAGTTCAAATCCTATCATGCATCACGGGTCAAATACATTGTTTGAGCTTTTGATGTGCTAGAACGTGATACTCACTTCAGTTTGTTTATGTGTGTTCTGCCAGTTGTGAAGGATAGTTGGAGTTTTGTTGCTAAAATACATATATGTTTCTTTTTTAAGATAAATAGCGAAGTGTAATGAAAGAAATATTGAAGGAATTGAAATTCGAGTTTTTAGTTGATTTCATTGCTTTGATTATTTTTTTTATTGAAAAAGTGAAAGTAATATGGTAATATGGTATTACTTCTGTTTTGATGGTACAAATAGCTCAGTTAACAAAATTATAACATGTTTAATATCTTCTCTTGATCATTGTGGTGAAATCATTTTTCTGTTTATGTGATTGGGTGAGTTTAGATGGATGAAAATTAAGATTAAAGCAACACCAAATATTTCACAGTCAGATTGTTGTTATCTTTTACATTACAAGTTACAAGTTACCACTAATTAAGACGATTCCCTGTAATAGTTCTAAGGGGATTAAGTTTATATGGGTTGAACAACATTTCGGTGTTTTATTGATTAAGTTTTTTTTTGTTTTTCTTTTATCCTTGATTATCTCTATTCTTTCTTAGTTTTGCAATTGCAATATGGGGTATTAGTTTTGCAATGTAGAGTAATTTGTTTTATTGACTGAAAGTTCCTTGCTGCAATGTGGGCGTTCTCTCTAGAAATAATATGTCTTAAAATGACTCCTCAAATTAGAGAATGATGTCCTCTCCTAAGTCCTATGTTCCATGGTGTACATCCGTAAACCCTTACCCTGGATTAGGATTTATAAACTTTAAAGGTCTGGAAAACCATAAACGTAGTCTTGAGGGTCTGTCAGACTGTGAAGGTAGTCGAAGAGTTGAAAGAAATATGACTATGACCGACAGTGATACCATCTTTACCTGGTTAAGATTATTAGGGGGGAGATAAACTTACTACACCAATATTAAAATAATACCAAATAGGTACTTTCAACAAAATTAATTCAATTTGTTAATATGTAGTGGATTAAGTTAGTATTTCATATCCTTAGTTGATTCTATTTTTCTGGATAACCTTAATTTAAGATGCTTAGTTAATGCTATTCCATAATCATTTCATATCCTTAGTTAATTTTATTTGTCTGGATAACTTTAATTTAATATGCTTAGTTAATTCTATTCCATAATCATATCGTCGCGGCCAACGAATTAGAGTAAGATTTATGGCGTGTTTATGTGTCTTGGACAATGATCTCATTGCCTCACAGTTTGTACATTTATGTCTTAGATTAAAAATAAAAAAAAATCAAAAAATATGTAGTTATTTGATGTCTATATTCTAGCATGTACCCTGCTTATATGTATTTTTATGGTGCTGCTCAATTGTCCATATATGACTGCAAGTTTTTATCAAACTCTTCCTTTTTCTCCATGAGTAGCTCAGTTGGTCAATCTTACCCTATCCCTCTTTATTCATGGAGATGGATTCTTACTCATTTTGATATTTTATCAAATTTTGAGCCTATGGGGGTGCTTTATTATTAGTTGAAACTATATGCGAATCACCAGACTTTCTCAAATAAATTGACAAACAAAATCTCTGCAAAACTCTTCTTTTCACATCAATATTAGTACTACAAATTTTATTTCATAACACTTGCAGTATCAAATTTTAGTGTTTCTAATGTCAGATATCGATACAACTATAAAGTGAGTGTGATTTTTCATTTGAACTACAAGAAGTTGGAGCTTGGGAGAACATTGGACGCTGATTCTTAACGTAAGTTTTTATTTGAAGAAAGATATACCAGTGCATTTCCTTGATTATATCTTTTTTGACGAGAAGCACTATGCGTTGCACTATTTAGAGTTGGAAATCTATTTTATATTAATATTGTGTTTCTTTTAATGTCTGCAATATCAGATATCGATACCTATATAGTGAATGTGATTTTTCATTTAACTACAAGAAGTTGGAGCCTGGAAGAGCAGTTGAGTTGGCCGCTTGATTAATGCAAGTATATGATTTCTGAAGAAATTATATTAATGCATTTCCTTGATTACATCACTTCGACGGGAAGCACTGATAAGCTTTATTATTTAGAGTTAGCAATTTGTTTTATATTGATACATATATCATATTTTTTTAGTGTCTTTAATATCAGAGATTGATACAACTATATGGCGAGTGTGATTCTTCATTTAACTACCAATAGTACTGATATTGATAATGTCATAAACTACTTGCTGATTCAAAGATTGGTATAAGTTTTCAAAAGTATTTCTTAATTTCCAAAACTTTAAACAATACGTACTTGGTGAATTTCGTTCTAACTGTTAATCTTCTAAATGATAATTAGCTTCTTCATTATACACCGTAGTTGTGTTAATTGGGACCCCTTCTGGAACGGGTGCAAGGCGAAGCCCTGCCTCACCAAATGGAGCCAATTCCCATCGTACCCGGTGCATAGCACGAGTTAAATACTACTCCCTCCGTCCAAGAGTAGGTGACCTATTCATTTCTAAATTTTGTCCATTACTAGGTGATCTATATCATTAAATAAGAGGATATTTCTAAAACTACCCTTTTAATTGATTATTTTTAGTATAAGAAATATGCATAATTTGATAGCCATGTTTATTTTATTACGTAGGTGTTTTAAAATATTTTTTAATAATATAAAGTTTACGTAATATCCATGGTATATTTTAAAAAATAAATTATTTCCAAACTTTATTAACTATCATTCATAAAGATATAATTATAAAAAATACTTAAAATACTTTTATTTTTATGCAAATTTAAACAAGGTCATATATTATTAAACGGAGGGGTAGTAAATAACTAAACTAGACAAATACAGTAAAACCTCTATAAATTAATACTCGATAAATTAATAACCTCGATAAAATTAATAATTTGTCCAGTCCCAACTTGGGACCAGTATAAAATTGGACCCCAATCGATAAAATAATAAGATAATAACTTTTTTGAAATCCCAGTGTATATATATTGGTCCCAATGAAACTATAAATTAATAATTACTAAAAGATTCCAAATTCTAAGATTGTCTAGTAAAAAATGAATCTATAGTCATTTGTTTTTTGTTGAACTTCAAATCTATATTGAGTTCATCTTTAAATCTCCTCATTGCACTTAAAAGTTGAGGCATTGTCTTCTCGTATTGCAACAAAAAGTTGTGAAGAGTTGTTGCCGCTTGCAATGCTTCTTTCCGAGTGACCGGTTCCAAAGCTATTGAATCATCCTCAACTTCGTCATCGACCGAATTTTGAATGGTATCCGCCACAATTTCTTCAATGCTTTGAACCTCGTAACATTCATTATTTTCACCAGGATAATCTAGTAAGTGATTCACATCCATTTTGTGCCGATAATGTATAACAATTTTGACGAGGTTTTAGTGTCAAACTAAATAAAGTAACCATAAAACCCTTGTCCGTTGGATGCCCTAAAAACTCAATTGCGACCGTTTATTTACTTTTTTAGGCTAATCCATCCGATCACTAGACCAAACGATCTTAGGTCTACAGTCTACTACTATCATCATTCATCAACCAATAAGGAAGACTATTGAAGTGCTGAGTAAGTTGGGGTGGAAATATCTAGTCCCGTCGTATATATAAAATGGCGGTTTCAAGCGAAAGTAATAATAATAAAAGTGTGGTGGCGGTGGTATCATAACCAAAAATGGCGACGATGATGGAGGAGGAAATGATGAATCACGATGAAGATGTCTTTAACGAATACCCTAGGTCTTTCCAATTAGATAGAAAATCTTCGTTAGCTGCTAAACTTAAATCATCCATCTCCCATAAACTCATCCAATTGATTGGTGATCATATCGATGATGTTCTTGCTGTAAGTTTTATACAGATTCTAGTTTTTGAAGTTAAGTTTGTGAATAGAACGTTCAAAGTCTAGTATTTGAAGTAAAAATTACAAGTTATAAACCCTAATTTCTCTTCAGAATGATATTTGTTGAAATTTCTTCACATTTTTTGGTTTAAGTGTTTTTTTCTCGAAGATTTCTCCATTGATTGTTAGATTTTTCTCGGTTTAGTCTGAGAAGAAGAGTAAATCTCACATTAGGATGGGAGAATGTGCAATCGATTGTTAGTTTTTTCTCAGTTTCATCAACTCTGAAATTATTTCTAAGTAATTTTTTTGAGAAAAGTGTTAATACAATGTTAAGAATTCAGATTATAGTATTTGAACTAGAAATCAAAAGTTATAAACACTAATTTCTCTTCAGATTTTTTGATTTTAGGGTGTGGTTCTTGAGGATTTCACCTTCTTTGATTGTTAGAGTTTGCGCAGTTTCAGTCTGGAAGAAGAGTAAATCTCATTTTAAGATGTGAAAAGTGCAATGGAAGTATATAACAAGTGATAAAACCTTAAGCTGACATCTCATCCGTGTTAACATGTAAATGATCGTTTATTGTAATTTTTAAGTTTTTCTAGGTTTATTATGCTTTTAATTGTTGTCGAAATTTCTTCCGATTATTTGTTTTTTTGAGTTATGTTCTTGATGATTCCATCATTGAGTTTGGTATAATGTCCAGACTGTTAGCTTTTCCTGAGTTTCAATCTGAGAGTAAGGATAAATTTCATTTGAAGATGTGGAAATGTGCAAGAAAAGTATATAAGTGATATACCCTAAGTTGTCTTCAGTGGAAGTAGATGATTGTTAAATTTCGTAAATTATTGTTTTATTTTAAGTTCTCTTTGGTTTCTAATGTTTTTGAATTGCTGTATCTTTGTAGGAGTATATTTTGGTTCTTGTTTGTAACGGAAAGCACCAGCATCAAGCCAGGGATGATTTGGAGGCGTTTCTCGGCGAAATGAGTAGTAAATTTGTGTCCTGGTATCACTTTGTTCCTTCAATTTGTTTTAATAATAAATGAATTTTACAAAACCAGGTGGTTTGATGCATTCTGTTCGTTGTTATTGATTTGGTGTAGTCATTGTCTGTGTTATGATGTTTCCACTTGGTTTCTTACAGGCTTTGTGATACTCTTTGTTGATTGTTGACCTTTTCTTCTTCTGTTTGACTGAGTTGTCCGTCTGTTGTCTTTGTTTTTAACTTTATATGTCTGCATTCTTTCAGGCTTTGGGATGTTCTCATGAGAGCTGTAGAACAGTCACGTGTACTAACGGGTGACTTGTCGAATTTAAAAAATGCGGTGGTTAAAGCTGCTTATAACGATGCTGTTGTAGATAAGGAACAGAGGGATTTCAGGTTAAAGAAACTTCACGATCACGAGAATGGAAATACTGATTACGTGTTGGTAATATACTGAGTCTAGTTACTTCATATGTATGATATGTTATTATTTGTCATTTTGCTCAAAGTTTTGTGTATTACTATCCTTTGCAGTCCCACGGTGAAAAGTACCGGTTGAGCATCTCTTCACCTACGCCTGTTTCTTCTGGAGATGGGATATATGAAGTCTGTCAGCATACGAAATCTAAGTTTGGCCGTTCTTGGAGTGACAGAATTAAGAAGGAATTGAACATAAAATTGCAGAAGAGCGAAGTTCCAGGAGATATGGTTTCTGGGAAGCATGATTCTTATAGAGTGAAAGTTACTTCTGGGAATTCATCCGGTGGTGAGAAGAACGTTAGATATGTGGGTCAGAGAAAGGTTGGCACTGACCTTCTCTGACCTTAGTTATCTGAATTTATTTTTATTGTTGACTTCTCATCTAACTTGAGCAACTGGATACTGTTGCAGATTGGCAAGAATAGCCGTGGTGAGCTGTTCCCTCGACATCAATCTTCAGTGGTGAGAAAATTGGGTTCTGCGAGTTCACAATCTGTGTTGGCAGGTACTGTAGGTCTTTTGAATGAAATCTATAAGAACAAATGTGCATCATTGTGAGGTTATTATGTTTCATGCATGAAAAGTTCATTTTTTCTGATTTATTTGCGGATATATTCCATTGATCTCTGTGCCCTATCTTTATATTGTGGTTGAAAGCATGAATACGTGTTGAGCACTCTCTAGAGCCATACCGTGCCTGTGTTAGTTCAGTAACCTGGATACACCCTGATAATTTGTTAATATTAGGGCCCACCTTCGCCTTAGTTGATTTTCCGCTTGAATCTTTTCTTATCAGTTCTTCTAATCTTTTCAATTCACTAGATTGATGAAGAACAATTCTATATATGTTTATAGTGTTACGAAAACAAAGCCATACGAATTAATGGAATTTAAACTAGACGAGAGTTGTCAAACGATATACAGAGGGTTGGTTAATTACCAAATGCTGATATACTTATTACAAAAGTGGACAGTTATAAATTTGTATGCCTGAAGGATCTCTTTTATGCATATGAGTTTTTAAGGCATCTGTGCACCATGGAATGACTCGCATGTATGTGTACACTTCACCACTTCGGCAGGATTTCTCTGTAGTTCTGTTAAGAACCAAATGAGGGAAGTACACGCTTAGACATGCGATTTTTAATTTATGCAGAAGGCCCTAATTTAAGGCTCCATCCTATGTCTGAAGTTCCTGGGAAAAAGCATTCCTTAACAGAACAGAATTCCAGTCCACGAGGTAATGTTTGGGACAGATTAGGGAAGCCAAATGTCGATAACACTATTGGTAGACGCAATGGGATCGAGGTCCATGGTGCTGAAGTTATAAGGAAAGCAGTGGCACATGAGGGCAGAAACACTAGGTCAATGGTAAAAGATTCCCCAGTTCATAATAACTCTGATGGTCTCATCTCTGAGACAAATTGCTCTGAACGTAGACATCTCTGTAATACAAAGCGTGCACCAAATGATGCAAATCATTCCAGTAGGAAGAGGCAGTTTGGTGAGATTGGTTATCGTGCTGATGGTTTGGTTCCTCTGGCTCATGGAAATGTCAGGCATGTCCAAGCCAAAGAACAAGTTGCAGAGTTCCAAAAAATGCCTTCTCTTCAGTCCAGTCGCTCCAAGTGTTCGAAAACTGCTGTATCTGAAATTAGAAAGTCCAGTATGGCATCTAAGTATCCAGCTGTAGCACCCAGTACACGAGCTTATTCAATGTCTTGTATAGCTAGGTCTGGGGCTATTGTAAGTGGCGAGGATGGAAATACCAATCTTAAGCATGTGGAAACTGTAAGAAGCAATTTTTTTTCCAGAGCTCAACTATAATATTTTATTTGTTTTGCCCAAGTTATGTTTGTTTTAACTATATAGGAACTTATATTGGGTAAAATGGATGTGAGTTAGTATTATCTGTATTTAAGAAAACTAATCCACTGTTTCAAATGGTAAGTATGCTGGCTTTTCTTGTGCAGGATGTTAAGCGAAAATGGCATCCAATTGATGTGAGAGGGTCGGAACTTTGTTCAGAGCATGTACAAAGGACAAGTGATGGTCAAATTACTTCTTTCTCGAAGGGTGGTAATGCTCTTATAATACTTCAATGCAATAAATCTTTTTATGCACATTTTGTAGTCCTTAGGCACATTATTTTTCCATCTGTTTTCCTGATCTTGATGCTAGACAAAGCCATTTCTGTTTCTATTACTGTTCAAAGTCATTAGTACATTTGCTTGATTATTTAATTTGATTTTGGAGTTTGAAATCTTCTTGCCTCAAATATTTTTTGGAGCTGTTTGTTACACGTATAAAGTACATGAGTTATAATGAAAAAGTTGTCTTCCTTTACAATCTAGCATCTTGTACGGCAAACTCTTTGAAGGGTGCTGGTATGTTAGATAAGTGCATAAATGCATAGATCACTAAACTGGATGGGACTAGCAGTTAGATGGTATTGACAGTTTGAATTGAAGGAGTCTCTGGGAAGAACTTTTACAAGATCCTGTTAGATGCTGGGTTTGGTAAATCTGCTATCTTGGTTACCCGATATCTGACTATTTTGGTGAATAACAAATTCGACCTACTCTGCTGTACAGCCTGTACTCTTTAACAGACTATAGCATCCTCTTATTCTGTTTGTTTAGAGTAATTACAATGTCAGATGAGACTGATTGCTTACATGGTTGTCTGCCAAGAGATTTTTTTCTTGCAGGAAATAATTTAACTTGTTCTTTTGCAGGTGCCATGAATTTTCAGGGAGAAGATAATGACTCGAGAACTGTATTTGTTACTAATGTAAATTCTTCGAAATATCTTTTTTGATCCCTTTTAAATTGTTTTCCTAGTTGACACATAAACCCCGTAGGAGGCGAGTAATGTGTAGGACTTGTCAACGTATGGAACCCCAAACTTGTTAGGAAATGCCAACTAAATAAGGGTTCAAAATCTGGTCCTTGTTATGTACTAGGATTAGTTATCTGTGTATGCAAAAATATAACTCGTCCTGATTTTGCCATCTGCTGTGATGTGGTCCTACCTCTTGATGACATATCAAAGGTCTATCCTAGTTTGTTTACATGTACTCGGGGGAATATTCCAAAGACTTGCTGCATGTTTGGGCATGCATCTAAACATGAATATGTTTTGGTTTGCATATAGTTACTATTATGAAAGCATTCACTGCATGAGCTGATAATGGGTGAAATTGTTAAAGAAATACCTAGAACTAAATTTTGATGAAGTTGAGAATTATTTTAAAAGTGTCAGCATGCGTCAATACAACTCAGAAGTGAGTCCGCTCTGGAGAGTTGTTGATTAGATGATCTTATATATCACTGTACGCATATTGTTACATTCAAGACACTGATGATTTTGCACTACTAAAAATGTTAGGTTAATTTCGCCGCGACTGATGAAGCCTTGGCTTTGCATTTTTTCAAGTGTGGTGTGATCGTCAAAGTAATCATACTCAGAGATACAATAACTGGTCAACCGAAAGGGTACAATCTAATTCCTTTCCATTTTCCTTAGTGGTACAGTTTGTCCTGTTTTGAACGACTTTAGAAAGGTTTTTTCTCTGTTTTCTGCATCAACTTTTAAGTAGATAATTAATGTTATCGGTTGGTTCTACAATTTCAGCTCTGCATATATTACCTTTGCCGATAAAGAGTCTGTTGAGAGGGCAGTGGCATGCAGTGGGAGCTCTTTTTGGTCTAGAACTTTACAGGTTAGCAACTGCATATGTCCTTTAATGTAACAATTTATCTATTCTTTCTGTCCTAAATTGAGAACCATGGAAGACAAGCTCTGTTTCAATTTTGGCCTTTTGGTTCCAATATTTCGAGTTGTTTTTTCTGTTTGTATTTTACTTTATCATTTTCTTTTCTGCTTTTGTAATACTAGGTTATGAGAAAGTCTGAAGTGGCGGGGGTGGTGAGGCCAACAGCACCACTACAAATTGCTGGGAAGCTATCACAGTTATCATGGTTTCAGCAGCAGCAGTTTAACAGCAACAATGTCAACCTTCAGAGACCATATCCAAGGTCCCATCTTCAGTGGCGACGTGATCAGCAACCAGTAAATGAGAAGAATCTCCCTGTTTCTAATTCTACACAGCAAGCTTCAGGAAATATTGGCGAGCATGATCTTGTCGATTCTGCAGGTACTGTCCAGATGCATACACGTTCTCTCACTTACCTCAGAAACACCCAAACCCAGACCCTTGCAGCAGGATCTGCTATCTAAACTGCTGCAACAGCTTAAATAAGAATCTGTTAATCCTCCTCACATTAATTGTATACAAACAGCCACCAGTATCATTACTTACTGCCAACGTATTTATTCTTTTTAGAGAAACTACATGAGAGGTGTTATGAATCAGTCTAATTTTCCTACCCATTAAAGGATACTATATAGTAGAACACCCCCTCCCTCCCACAAGCAGTCGCTCTGCTTACGTGCTTACGTGTTCCGTGAAATGACAACTGGGACAACTTGGTCTTTGAAATACAATGTAAATATTAATATGCTATGGGCGATGGTTAGATCTATCAGGATAGGCATTTCCATGTTATATTGTTTGGGTGCCAATTTTAAACTGGTATTAAGAAATACAACAAACTTTTGATTCTTGATCTATGTTTTCTTCGTTTCTATAAGTTCTTATTCCTCGTTTAATTGGGGATGGGCGGATTAAAAGGGGCTAGCGAATAAAAGAAATTAGGGTCACCTTAAAGTAATTTTAAAATGTTATGTAAAGATTGTTCTGGTGGCTGATCCATCCGTTAACATATTTATGCATCGGACCGTCACAGTCACCATATGATAGACGTATGTGCACCTGTGTCTTAGCTAATGTCTATCTATTTCTTAGCTTCTTCGATGGTTATTATGTGTTTTCTATGACAATATAAATAAAAAAATTTTGTAGGCATTTTCTTTTATCTAAAACGATATTATATTTAACCTCTTCTTTTAATTAGTATAAAATTTATTTTTAATAATTTGAGGTTTTATTAAATTTGATTAGAGCTAAATATGGTAATTTAATATATTAAAATCAATTTAATAAAGTAAAAGCTGATTAGGATGGGTTGACAGATATTCACATAGAGGATGTTAACCCAACATTAAATCACATATCTATACATTGATTAAAGAAATTAGGATTGAAGAAAGATCTTAAAGAAAGAAAATGGATGTGTATCCTACGTGGATTTAGATATTCATCTTTACACACATTTCATTGGAGAAGCTTTTAGAGCATCTCCAATGGATCCTTGGGATTTTTCCTATGTGTAATGTTTTTGAAAACATCCTTAACACCAAAATTCCTTAATATTAGGAATGGAAAAAATATCTTCTCCAACCGATTAATTTTAAAGTGAACTTGTAGTTCATATGTATCCATGCTATTAGTTAGATAATTTTTTTTATTTTTAAGTTAACCGATTCACCAATTAATTTGATTAGCCACATTTCTCATATCCTAAGAAAGATCCTCTAAAACTAGAGGATTTTATAGAGGATGTTATAATACGCATCATCTTCACATTATCTCTAAAGGTTTCCACTGAAGATGCTTTTCTCTTAAAATGTAATAAAATTCTACGTGGCCTACAATTTAGGAATTTTAGAAGGTCCCATTGGAAATGCTCTTATCTAAAATATATATACACCTGTGTATTAGATTTAGTGTGGTTGGCATCACTTAAAAGACAATGATAAGAAACGGAACTCCGTTCCACTTTCTCCTATTTTCTTTCTCTATCTTTCATCTTCCTTTAATTGGTTATATATAGGGGTGCATAAAAATCGGTTCGGCTCGATTATTGACAGAGCCGAATGTACTTCTCTATAGTCAATTTTCTACATGTGTACCTGTACCTTGTACCCTGTACTGTTCGGTTTGGTTTCGGAACCGTATCCGTCTGTTCGATTCCGGTCCTGTACCTCCTGATCTGTTTCTTGGTTCCATCTCTACCTTCACAACTTATGAGCTTTTATCCTATGACACCTTCATCTTTTACACTGTCCTTACTAGCATTATATCACTAGACAGAGTCTCGCTGAAACAGAAGGTATATTGCATTTTTTCATTACACGTGCTTTTATCTCATTATATGGTTTGCATCTTGCTAGTGTTTCTCAAGGTGAATAATTTTTTGTGGCAGGTTGTTGACGCCCCAGAAATCCTAACTGTGCTAGGGAAGATTCCACATCTCTCAGAATTTATGAACTCTCTGTATGATTGCCAGTACAAGTCTTTCTTCATAGCATTTGGTGAGGGTTGTCTCCTAGTTTTCTGAAGTTGTAGTTTAAATGCGGTTGCTGGCGGATACTTCTTTGAGCTATCTCGATTCTTCTGCATCTTTTGTATTGTCTATTTAATATTTAGTAATGATTTGTCACAATCGTATGATTACTCAGCTGGCTTAACGGAACAAATCAAATTGGACCGCTATCTACATCCTCATTTTCGGTATTACATGAGGGAAGTCCGAACTGTTGTCTACTCTCAGTTTTTGGAATCTTACAAGAGTGTAACAACGGAAACAATGGCAACTGCTTTCGGAGTGACAGTTGAATTCATTGATTTGTAAGTATTCTGTTTATCAGTTTTTGCCCAACATTCTGATAGTTGTGAAGTGGGTTACATTATTGTCCCTCTTTATGTTTTTGAGATGTGTTGTATTAATAGGGTTGCGATCTGATTGTTGTTCTTTTCTTGTATACGATGCACATGGAACTTTCTCGGTTTATTGCAGCAGAGAAATTACACGGCAAGATAGATAAAGTTGCTGGAGTTCTAGAAACGAACAGACCTGACCCAAAGAATGCACTCTACCAAGCAACCATCAAGCAAGGAGACTTCTTGCTAAACAGGATCCAGAATACCGGTACATTTGGTTTGGTTCCGATCGGTTCTTAGATAGAACCTGTACCTAGTACCTGGGTATAATCGGTTTTCTGTTTTTGTACTTGTATTCGTCTCGAGCTTCTTGATTTCGGTCTGATTGCAGTTCGATGCCATCGGTTCCGGTTCGGTCCTTAGGTTCTGGTCGGATCCTATGCAGCCATAGTTACATAGATAATTTATTGTTTAACCGATTAGTGAATCTTGTTTCATCTTAGTTATATATGTATATATAACATTTAATTATGTGAGTCAGCAAAATACAATATATTATCGGCACAAACTGCTCTTCAGATATTATTGACTTGTTTGGCTGATTCGGTTATCCAAATATTTACAAGAAGATATTTTGGGAGAATGATTCTGTCTGACCAGATACAGATGCCCACAATATCTCCTGACTACACAAAGCAAATGGAAAATGAATTTTCTTCCCTGTTTTACGTGCTTATTTTGTGCAATATAGCTTTTCTTTACTAATCTTGGTATTTTGTATGATCACAGGGTTGACTGATCAAGTCAAGTCACTGGGTAATCTCAATCCAAATATCCAGTTCATGGCTCATACACATGGGGAACAACATCAGGATTACATACATACAATTTGTTGAACTAGCTATAAGCAAGTTAACACAAGTCAGAGAAATTATATTAAATTTCAATAACAAATTATTTTGTTGACGATTTATGAAAATTCAAGTGACTTGTATATATAGTTTGGGATAAGATGTACCATTAAAAATGGTCTATCTTAAGAATTTACTTTTAGAAAGACGTCTTTATCCACATATTAACGAGTTCTGCGTGATCGCGTCTCATAAATGCTATATATAGCTAGCATAATCTACTGTCGTGCATAACAAGAGATTTTTTATATAAATATGTATTTAAAATAACTCATATTTATGATGTTAATCGATTTTTGTATTTAGCTAAATATTTGAGTGTTACATCGATTGCTATCTTCCTCATTAGTCGAATAAATAAAGATTTTTCCGCATTCTTTTTGGATGACGTAGAAAATAATGGGTTAATTGATTTTTGGTACTCAGGTTTTGACTAGGTTTAGTGTTTGGTCTAACATTTGTCCAAACGTTAGTGCTTGGTACCTGGATTGACGCTGACGATAGTTGACCACGTGAACTGATGATGTGTCTTATTTTTCCGTCAATTAAATATTGAATTATTAAAAAAAAATTAAACTTTACTAATAATGACAAACCAAGTCCTTAATAGATTAGTTCATCAAACACGTGTACGGTTGTTATTAGATCTTGTACCATCTCAAAAATGAACAGTTACGATCGACCTTATCTTTATAACCCCAAAACAATTCGCATGCCCTAATTAGTTTTCTGCTTCTCCGCCTCCATCTATCAGAGAAGATGATCTGAGTAAATGTTGAGTGTTTACGGAAGTTGAAGACTGTGATCGTGATCCACTGAAATTTGAAGATATTATTGAGGTGTTATTTTCAGGGTTAATAGTAGTACGAAGTAATTCAAGGTCTTGTTTAACTGTTCAATCGATTTCAGTGGTACGTAGTTCGATTTCTTTACCATTTGTTTTTTTTTCTGCATTAGAGTCATAATTATGATATCAATAGTAATTATTAGAGTACTTTATGTGTTGGGTTTTGTTTAATCTCTTCATTTTTTTTATTAAATTAATTTAGGGTTTATAAAAATTGGGGGTTTTTGATTTGGGTGCTTTTAAATGATTGAAAATGGGAAATATAACATGGGTTTGTCGAATTTTATTTTTTTCAAAATTTTATTTTATTTTCACAATTTTATCTTTATGCAGTATTGTCATTAGTTTTTGATTAAAGTATGCAGTAATTTTAATTTTTGTGTGATGGTGATATGCAAAAATAGATGGTTCTGAATTCCCTAAGTTTTACCCCACTAAAGATGGTTATCTGGTAGGGACAAGTAGGATTAAGAGGGATTCTGATAGAAATGTTAAAAGGGTTGATTGTTTGTTAGAAGAGGAATTAGATTGGTTGTCTCGGTTACACAAGTATGATAAGCCAAGTAGTACTACATGTAATCATGATGGATCTGTTTCAAGTCAGGGGGGTGTTGTAAATGTAGATGACAATGTAAATGTGGACACAGATGGTGGGTCTAATGCATTTGGATCAAGTATTGTTGTAAATGAAGTTAGAAAAGGTGTAGATAAGGTTGGTAGTGGAAGAAAAATAAAAAAAAGTTGTTAAGAAACGTGTTAAATTGGTGGGTGGATCTAGTAGTGTTGTAAATGCTTGTATTGGAAATGGTGGTACTGGTACCCAAGTAGAACCAACAATAAATGTTGATGTGGATGTTACCCCAGTTGAGTCAGTTACTCAAGTAGAAACAACAAATGTGTAACCAACTAAGAAAAAGCTAGTCATCATTGATGATTGTAGACCTGAAGAGGAGTATATCTCTGCTGGTGAGTCAGACCATGAAGACGAGCAAATAAAATTTCCACAGGAAAACTCCAATGATAAAGAAAGATGACTTGACTGAGCAGTTAGCAAGTGTGATTAAGAAGAGTGCAAAGTATAAGGATTATCTGAAGGAGACATACAAAGTTTATGAAGAGGAAGAGTTGAAAACTTGGAAGAGTAACACAACATACTGGACACGATGTTTATTGGGCAGGAATGGACTTCATATCTAGAATGCAGGGATTACATCAAGGATCAGAACATCTTTCAGAATTTTGACATGTCCAGAAGAAGAATACCCAGATTCAACATCATTATGAATGCAAGAACAAACCAAAATACAAATGGAATGTATACTGCTCTAGGATTTGGGATAAAGTGACATTTAGGTGCAAGAATGGTGATTTTGAGCACACATGTACACCAACACAAGGAATCAACAATCCCTTAGCCAAATCAAGGTGCGAAATAACTTTTGGCTTAATTATTTCTAATTTATTTTTTGATTTTTTTCCTAAGTTATTTTATATTTTCACAATACTCTTATACTTATTTAGTTGTGATGTTTTGCAGGTGGGTATTCAGGGTTATGTTAGATGTGTTCAAAGCTCATCCAAACTATAAACCAAAGGATTTCAGGGATGAGCTGAAGAGGGTTTATCATGTAGAGATCTCATACTGGATAGCTTGGTATGCTTATAATATGTGTATGAAGAGAGCTTTTGGTAACTATGAAGACACCTATGCCATGAGCCCTGAGTGTTGCAACCAAATACTAAAGAGAAATGCAGGTAGCATTGCTAGTTGTGCACCAGATGAAAGTGGTAAGTTCAAGCATGTATGTATAATTTATAAGTGTTCTGTGGATGGTTTTAAGAATGGTTGTGGACCTATTCTAGGTTAGATGGGTGTTTTCTGAAAGGTAAATATGGTGGTGTGTGTTTGTCTATCATGTCATTAGATGCAAACAATGGATTGTTTCCCATTGCTATTTTCTTGTGTAGAAAAGAAAACAAAGAGAATTGGACTGAGTTTCTTAGGATTAATGCACCTTATTTGAAAGAGCATCCTAGAGCACCTACATTCATATCTGATAGGGAGAAGGGACTTATATCAGCAGTTGACACAAATTTTAGTGATGTGGACCATCACCATAGGTATTGTGTTAGGAATATGTACAAAAACTTCAAGAGGTATCACCCAAGAAAGCATCTAGAGGCACTAATGTGGAATGCATCTAGGTCATATGTGAAGGAAGACCATGATATTAACATGAACAAGATGAAGGATGTAAGACCAGAAGCAGTGACTTATCTATAAAAACAAGATTCAACACAGTGGGCAAGAGCTTTTTTTGATACTTCATCATGTTGTGAACACATAACTTCAAATTTCTGTGAACTTTTAATGCTTGGATTTTGGACATAAGAGGGTTCCTTATATGCAAGTTTCTTGATAAATATCACCTTATGGTGACAGAGTTGATGTTTGATAGGAAAAATACAAGGTGAGGGTTATGAAGATGAAGGATTATGACCTAGGGAAGAAGAGATTTACAAGTTGAATAGAGAAAATGCAACTTCATTTGAAAGAGTACATACTAGCAGAGATGTGTGGACAATCCTTGATCATAGAAATAAACAATCTTGGGTGGTAACACTGTCCAAGCATGAATGTGACTGTAGGTTTTGGGATGTCACTGGGATTCCTTGTGAACATGCAATCAATGCCTCTTTTTATAACAGGAATGCAGAATGGAAAGAGTAAGTTTATTTTCACCACTTTTATTCCTTTTGCTTAAACTTTATATGATACCACTTTTTCATCTTCCTTTATGATTCACAATGGTTTTACATGTTGCTTGATGATTACCACAAGGTGGACAACTATATAGCAACTTATGAAGGAATGGTTGGTCCCATGGATAATGAGACTAAGTGGATGACAAAGGATGACATACAACATAAGGTTGCACCACCTCCTTTTGAAAAGGAAAAAGGCAGACCAATAACACAAAGGAGAAGAGATGCAGATGAGGCTAGAGGTGGAAATTTGCAAAGTAAGCAACGTTCCTTATACAAAGAGTTTGGACACAAGAAGAAAGGTTGTCCTAAAAAGGATAAACTTGCACAACAAGAAGGTGACAAGCTTTATAGTTTTGTTTACTTTATCTTTTACTCAAGTGTACTTTAGTCTTTTTGTCTCTAATTTTTTCTTTGTTTGTAGATGGTGAACCACATGTGAGAAGGAATCCAGATAAGGATTATGAGGAATACCATAGTCAACAACAGAATAATGGCAGAGGTGTGGGTAGAAGTGGCAGAAGTGATGGGTCTGAGGTGACATGTGGTCATGTAGGTGGAGTGTCAGGTGGAGATACAGCTGCCACTAGTAGAAGTGGTCCAAGAACTAGAGGTTGAGGGAATGGGACCATGAGAAGGGGATCTGAGTAATTGTTGTTTGGGGATAATGTTGAAGAACCAGCACCAGCAGCACCATCTGTACCACCAGTTTGGGTACCTCCTGGTAGATATGCTACAAGAGGAAGAGGTGATGTAGGTGGTTGAACTCCAGGTACTAGAGATGGGGTAGAGGTGGAAGAAGAGGTGGGCCAGGTAATTTGTATAGAATAAGAGGCAACATTGTTGGTATTGGGATTCCAAGAGTTGGTAGGAGAGGTGGCAATGGTGGTCCAAGAGGTGGTGGTGTTAGAACCAGAGGTGATGTTGTACAACAAAAGAGGATAAAAGTCACTGAGACTGTATCATTGCATGAAACTGCAGAATTTCCTAAGCCTGCAACATTGCCTGAACCTGCAGAACTGCTTCAACCAGACCTGCCTGATAGACACGTTTTTGTGTCTAATTTGCTCTCAACTTTTATAGTGTTGGAACTCATTTTATACGAATATTGTGTTTTTATGTATTTATAGGTATTTCCGGAAAATAAACATCGTTGGAAAAAATTGGCTCGAAAAACCACTAAAGGCACCCAAAAAAGTGTTATAGGCACCCATGAAGAATTACTAAGGGCACCCGTACATTGGATGAAGGCACCCACCTCACTTAATTCAAATTTTAAAATAGGCGGGAAAATCATTTCAAATACGTGAATATTCTGTATTAATTTTGATTGATATTTTCACGTGATTTGTGGGATTAAAATCAGAGAATATCATAGCCATATATACATAACCAAAAGATACGTGAAAGAATCAACATATCTTGTGAGATTTACGTGAAAATTGAAGAGTTTTTATTCCCGGATATTATTATCATTTAAAAGAGAATTCTGTGAAGATTAAATGTGAAGATTTGGGAGATGTTATGGGTGTATAAAAGAGTGTTGAAGGTCATGGAGTGATGGGGGAGAGCTTAGGATACGCAGAGAAGGTAGCCAGATATCGACAGAAACAATCCAGGAAAAATACTTTTTTCTGCTAGTGAAAGAGAAGATGAAGAACATTAGGTGTCAGAGAAGTGTCGTTGATAGTGTTGCTCAGTCGTATTTCAACATTACCTGTAGTCCGTTCTTTCTTCCTGTTTTCTTTTCTTTCTTCAGTAACACAGAGAACACTTCTCTGTAACGCTTATAAGCGTATCAAATCTCCGGTGTTACTATTATTTCACCATTGTAAGCACCTTTTGAGTTATAAAATATATTTTTGAGGGTTTTTCCAATACAATGAGGAGCTAAACCCCATCTCTGAGGCGACGGAGGACGCTAATTTTCCAAAGATTATGTGGTAATATTTATTTAATTAATTTATGCAATTCATTTATGATTAATTGCCTTGGTTAAAAATTGATTTAATGATTTTTGTTAAGCAATTGTTATTTCGTTAGATGGTACATGCTTTGGCCTAGGTTTTAGATGTTCTATGCTTTTGTTATACAATTGTTATTCTGAAAATCTACTTGTTGCAAAATTTTAGAATCAAATTAAATGTTAGAATTGCATAATTATAATTATTGAATTTAATCACTTTAAAAATTGGAAAATAGTGGAATCCTAGCCTTAGTTCTCTCTCAACTTTGTTAATAATTTTATTTGAGTTCTGCTATTTTTAGTCTAAGAAATTAGATTTAGAAACAAATCTTCACAAGTCTTGAACGAACTTTATTTACCACAACTAAACACATCAATTTTTGGCGCCGCCGACGCGGACTTGTTTTTAGATTTTTTTAGGTTAATTAGTTTAGTTAGATTTTTATTTTATTTACTTTTATTTGTTCTATTTTACGTTGTTGGGTATTTTCTTTGTATTACAGGTTTTGGATCAAAAAGAAATTGGAGCTAAAGATTATATTGATTGATTAAAGACTTGGGGTCAAAGACAAAGCGAAAAGAACGAAAAAAGAAGACAAGAATTTTTTAGTTAATTTTTTTTAATTTTTTTAGTGTTTTTTTTTAATTGTATTAGGAAATTATTATTATTTTTGTAATTATTTTAGGTATTTTTATATTTTTTTCTTCTTATTTTTGGACTTTGGACTTTGGACTTTGAACTTTATTATTAATTTTTAAACCCTACGGAAGGGTATTAAATATAAACTGCACAGGGAAGGAAGACAATTACGATATTGTCTCGGCCCCTCGGGTTCGTACACTGACATAGGAGTCGGTGGCCTGAGTCGACTTCAACGGTCCATCTCCCGTCTGGTACATGAGGTAAGACTCGATCAACCCACGAATCCCCTGTCACTGGGTTTTCTGTATTCCTTCGTAATGCATATATGTTGAGGACTTGAATACAGATTTATTTTCTAGTAAAGGGTAATGACTGGCCATATAAGATAACGACTCGGATTTCATCACTGTTTCCTTCTTGCCCGACTTAGGAAAACGTTACCTATGGGAACCTAATCCTAAAATTGACTAGAAAGAGACCAATAGGGTAACGAACTTATAGGAAACTCGTTCAAAAGGACTGTATTGGTTACTTTATTAGCCTAACTCAAGGTTCAAGAAGATTATTTTAAGTTGATTAGAGCCGCCTTGTAACCCAGGGAAAAGTGCCAAAGAAACAGGGTTATCAAAGCTCCTTAGAGCTTATCCTGTTTCTCTTCGACTTAATCTAATTCAGATCGTTCTGAGAGATTCGTTAAAACTATAACTAGTTGCCTTTTGGAAGAATAGAAGCTGGTCTAGAAACAATCTAAGTGGAACCATCATGCTTTTTGTTTGCTAGATTCAGTAGGTTTGATTTGGTTCAGCAGGCCTTATTTGTGTATGTTTAGAACTCCTTCCTGTTAGGATTTATTTTCTTATATTTTTTGTAAATTTATTAGGAAATTTTTTTAGAAAATGTCAAGCTGGTATTAAAATAAATATTCGACTGAGTTTCAAAACGGGCATTACCCTTACTATGACCATAGTGTGGATAGTACGGGACCACTACCAACCTTCTGAAGGTTATGGTTCATACCAAGGTGATCCCAATTACTATTCGTACATACACCCGTCTTATGAACATGAAAATGAGCAAAATTCGAGTTCTTTGTCTTGGAGGGATGCCCTAAAACATGTGCAATTTAGTACTTATAATGAACCTATTATGCCTCTAGAAGAATCACACGAGCAGTTACAACCTAGCAATCTTTATGATCTAGTTGTTTATATAGAGAATTCCGTCAAGGAATTGACTGAGGATACAAGAATAACCATAAAGCAGATGACTGAGGATAGAAATAAGTTCTTATTAAGTATAAATGAAATTTCTGCAGAGAATAATATTGCTCAAGATGATCTTAATTTCCAATATAATGATACCCTAGATAATTATTCACCTAGTCAAGAGGACGAGGATAAAATTGGTGACACTACTTATTTAGACGAGGGTCAAACATCTTCATATTATGATGAGGATAATATTGGTGAAGAACTTGAAATATACAGGCAGAGTGATCAAGAAATTGTCACTCCAATTGTGCTTCATGGTGATAGTGTTATTTCTGTTTCAAATCCAAATAATTTTAATGATTATTCACCTATTCAAAAGGAAGAGGATTTGACTAGAGATACTACTATTTTAGAAGATGATAGACTCTTAGAGAATTTTAATACGATATAGGAAGTTGAGTGTAGTTCTGAACTTAAGGACCCTAGAATCCAACCAACAGTTTGTAGTCCATCTGAGAGTAATGTCCACTATAAGTTTGGGGGTACCGATGATTCTTTGTCTTGGAGGGATGCCCTCACGAATTTGAAAGCTAGTAATTCAAATACCTTTGTAGAAGAATCACCTCTAATGATATATGAGAAGTATTATAAACACACACCGCCTAATTTGGAACAAAGATTGAGAGTTCTGGCGTGCCAGAGATTATATGCTGAGGATGATGATCAGTCTTGTAGTGACTCTCCGTTCCACACAGAATATATAGATGACCCTGTGGATGATTGTGTATATGATTTGCCTAATTCCATAGATGAATCTATCTCACAAGATCATTCACCAAACTTAGAGGTTGTTTCTAGACCCCTAGAATTCCAAAAGTATCCTAATTTAGGGTTAGCATTGTGTGCTTCTCAAGTTTTGTTGGATCACTTTGCATCTAAATACCCAGACGACTTGCATGTTCCTGATATTACTGAAATCTCTACCAGTTCTCAAGATCATCTTCAAACTAGATTCTCTGATCCTGTTGATGTCCAAAAAGAAGTTCAGTTGTTAGAAACCCATCCTCTGGTCGATGTGGTTCACCTAGGAAATAATACCAAGATTGACTTTGTTTTCCCACCAAAATATTTTCTTCCACATGTGGGAACGTTTGAATTTCAAATGTGTCAGTTATTAAGTTTTAAGACTAAGCCTAATTACTTTAGGAAATTAGAATCGACAATTTTCTTAAGAATGACCACCTTCATTGTAGTCAAATGTGTGGGTCAAATCTGATTGACTTTGAGGATCCACAATTATTCAGGTTATTATTATGTGCCTTAAATGTATTATTTGAGTTTTTCCAGACTCTATAACCTGATCCTCCGGATCCTTCCTATGAGGAAATTCAGTACAAAGAGATTTATCTAGACCCTTTCATAGAGCCCGAACCTGAACCTCAACTGATGTAGTTGTCATAAACAAAAAACTAGATAGGTATAAGGTTGTACTCGACTTGTTCACTTTCTGGGTCTGCTGCAGTTTCCAGCTATTTTGGATAACATTGTTTTATTCAGATGACCCACAGTTGTTCCTACTATTGCTATATGATGTAGTGAGTTGACTATTTCTTTCTTAGTCTGGATGAAGACTTTAAACTTAGCACTTCTTGGGAGGTAACCCATGCTCATGCGACACGGTAATATCTTTCTTTAACTCCTTTCCTTAACCCATGCTCATGGGAGGTAACAGTTTCTCCTTGTTAATATATTTAATCATTCATATTTAGAACATTGAGGACAATGTTAGATTTAAGTTTTGGGGTAAGGGAGAAACTTTTAGTGAAACATGAAACTCCAAAGTCTAGAAGCTTATGAATTATTCAAGATGACACTAACCATTCTAGGTAGATCTAAACTTAGCTCTTTTTCTATAGGAATTGGTGTTCCCAGCTAAATGGTCTATTCATAAAAGGATGCCTAGCTCAGGTGTTATAAATAACATGATAGTTGTCACCATATCTCGGAATCTATCTTGACCATATCACCTTCTGTTTTTATTTTTGCAATTTTTGTGTTTCTCTAAGTGATTTGGTGGGGCACCAGTATCAAATTGTTATCACCGCCAGGATGAAGTGTTTGAGATCAAGCCCCACTATTGTATTAGTTAGACCATTATTCAAAAAAAAAGAAAAAAAAAATTGACACTTTGATAGCAATATATGTGCGTTCTCCATGTCTCCGTCTCCTAAGCAAGTGTGGAACGCAGGATCCATGAGAACTATCATGTACGATGCTGATAAGGAGCATGCGCTTGGATTCATTTGATCCAATGTTGTCAGTACATTTGAAATATGTTCAATAAATCGACCCCTGGGACCCTTGTATATACCAGTTGAGTCGATATTAGTTTAAGGAATAAGACTAGTGGGAGCATATCTCAAGACATTCATCCTGGCACTGACCTTTAGACAAATATGGGAAACACCGTTCACCTTAGTCAACACGCGCAAACTTCATTTTGTCTATATCCATCTTCTAAATCTTTGCATATGATTGTAATTTGATAGACTCTAAGTATCATGGCTGAACGACTATTTAACTAGAGTTTTGAATTCTTGTATGAATTTTAGTACGCTGAGTGAAAACTCGTGTACATCAATTGGACTCATATAGGGTAATGATTCTTATAGGCGAAGAATTTAGTATGCCAACTAAATAATTTGTTTAGTGTCTATCCTCAATCGTTCACAGGTAGCTAGAATTTGGAGTAAATAGTTTTGTGGGTACACCTCTTGTAAACCCTCACGAGACTAAAACTCGTCCGATAGGGACACCTATGGGTTCAAAGGGCTTGTTGCACACGCTAAGTGCAATCGCGATGCCTGCGACAGTGAGTTAGGATTTTCTAGATTAAATTTGCTCGAGGACTAGAAAATAATAAGTTTGGGGGTATTTGATAAACACATTTTTGTGTCTAATTTGCTCTCAACTTTTATAGTGTTGGAACTCATTTTATACTAATATTGTGTTTTTATGTATTTATAGGTATTTCCGGAAAATAAACATTGTTGGAAAAATTGGCTCGAAAAACTACTAAAGACACCCAAAAAAGTGTTAAAGGCACCCATGAAGAATTACTAAAGGAACCCGTACATTGGATGAGGACACCCACCTTACTTAATTCAAATTTGGAAATAGGCGGGAAAATCATTTCAAATACGTGAATATTCTGTATTAATTTTGATTGATATTTTCATGTGATTTGTGGGATTAAAATCAGAGAATATCATAGCCATATATACATAACCAAAAGATAAGTGAAAGAATCAACATATCTTGTGAGATTTACGTAAAAATTGAAAAACTTTTATTCCCGGATATTATTCCCATTTAAAAGAGAATTTTGTGAATATTAAATGTGAAGATTTGGGAGATGTTATGGGTGTATAAAAGAGTGTCGAAGGTCATGGAGTGATCAAAGAGTATGGGGAAGAGCTTAGGATACCCAGAGAAGGTAGCCAGAGATCGGCAGAAACAATCCAGGAAAAATACTTTTTTCTGCTGGTGAAAGAGAAGATGAAGAACATTAGGCGTCAGGGAAGTGTCGTTGATAGTGTTGCTTAAGCAATCGTATTTCAACATTACCTGTAGTCTGTTCTTTCTTCCTGTTTTCTTTTCTTTCTTCAGTAACACAGAGAACACTTCTCTGTAACACTTATAAGCGTATCAAATCTCCGGTGTTACTATTATTTCACCATTGTAAGCACCTTTTGAGTTATAAAATATATTTTTGAGGGTTTTTCCAATACAATGAGGAGCTAAACCCAATCTCTGAGGCGACATAAGACGCTAATTTTCCAAAGATTATGTGGTAATATTTATTTAATTAATTTATGCAATTCATTTATGATTAATTTCCTCGGTTAAAAATTGATTTAATGATTTTTGTTTGGCAATTGTGATTTCGTTAGATGGTACATGCTATGGCCTAGGTTTTAGATGTTCCATGCTTTTGTTATACAATTGTTATTATGAAAATCTACTTGTTGTAAAATTTTAGAATCAAACTAAATGTTAGAATTGCATAATTATAATTATTGAATTTAATCACTTAAAAAATTGGAAAATAGTGGAATCCTAGCCTCATTTCTCTCTCAACTTTGTTAATAATTTTATTTGAGTTCTGCTATTTTTAGTCTAAGTAATTAGATTTAAAAACAAATCTTCACAAGTCTTGAACGAACTTTATTTACCACAACTATAAATACATCGTTGCCTTCACTACCAAGGAGGAGCAGAAGAATTCAAAGGGCTACAGGTAATGCCCTCAAATGGAATTACTATTGACCTAACTGATGAATAGTCATATATGCTTTAGGTTGATAAGTTATTATCTTTTGGGCCACTGCAGCTGCTAGGGATTACATGTTTAAAGGTTGTGAACAACATATGCAGTTGCTAAGTTATTATCTTTATTACTTGTTTATAACAGTATGACAGTATCTTAGTTGTCATCTTTATGAACAACTTAATGACATTATGTTATCATTATTATCTTTATCATTTTCTTGTGTGTTAATGGATTGTTGCTGCATTGTTTGACATAATTACTAGATTCATTAGTACTTAAAACAACTTACTAGATTCATTACAACTTACTAGGTTCATACATCTTACTAGGTTCATACATCTTCCAACACTTGCTTACAAATTTATTGAAACTTAACCTTCTTACATGTTTGACAAAAGTAGTATCTGTTTTCAATAGATTCTGGTTTTGTAGAAGTGAGCAACTTCATCTTACCATCACAATATGGATCTTTGTATGGTAAGAGGTTGATTTTGTATTCAAAAGCCATGTGATTAGCTTCCCCACATGAGTAGCGGTAAAATTGCTTCTCTTTTAACTACTTTTCATCATCTGGTAAAGTTGGTGGAATACCTTGGTGTGAAGCTACATAAGCATCTAACCAGATGAAAACTCCACAATAGTTGCACTTCACATAAGGTTGAAATCCTTTTTTTCCTTTTACTTCTTTTCTAATAAACAGGTACCCCTTGCAATTGGTGAGTGTGCATTTTATACCTTCCCAAGGACAATCTCTTGAAATATGACCAGCAGAAATACATAGAGAACACTTGCTAATTGGTGATGAGCTTGAACCCTCCATTATGTATGCTTCTGTGTGAAAAAATTTCAGGAATTGAGTTGTTGAAGAAGAAGATGAGAATTTACAGGTGATGGTGGTGAAAGTAGGATATCTACATGTGCTTTTATAAAGTCCAGCCAATGGTCATGTTTTTTTAAAATCTAAAAATCCGACCGTTGGATCTGAACAATCATAGCCGTACGATATATCAGAAGGCATGTGAGTTTTTAAAACACTCACGTATTAACGGTGCTGTTAACTTCGTTAACTATTATTTATTTTTTTAATTACTAAAAAGAAGTCAGTATTTAACATTGTCAACTTGGGACAACCGTCAGTCCAGGTACCAAGCACTAACGTTGGAAAAATGTTAGACCAAACACTAAACCTGGTCAAAACCTCAGAACCAAAAATCAATTACCCAATAAGTTTTCCTTCGATGTTTCACCATGGATTTTTTGGTATATAGTTTGGTTTGAATTTAGAGAAGAAATATATATGTCATATAAATGCTATAACGGGCAATAAGGAGAGCGGAAAATCTTTGCGCCCTTATGTGTTTCCGTTAGCTTTACGATATGCATGATATATGCGCCTCTTATATCGACGAGCTTTAAAAATCCAGTGCATGTTATGGAAATTTGTATATGTTGTGATAGCAACAACGAGAGCTGTGTATATTAACTGCACATCGTAGATATACAAACGCCGAGCAATAATGAGTGTTGTATTTATTTAAATGATATCAAGAGTTAATATCTAGTCTTCTCATCGCCTAAAATATTATCGAAAATCATAAATTTGGTGAATTAAATTTGTATCGGTGCCTATGCAAATAAGTCTACTTTTGACAATTGATAGACACGACAAATGAGAAAAATGAATAATGTGGTAGGCATATTTAAATATGAGAACCACAATGAGTTTTTCGGGTTTAGGGACCTGATAAGCACCGTACCACTAGAAGTGGAGAAATACGGAACGGTAGCATGTCATAATTGGTTGAATAAGCCATCTTTGAGCATGGTCGAGCTCTTATAACGTTGTGACATAAAAGACATGATACATGCACCTTGAGTGTCGTTCATAATGTTTAATCTCTATCAGTCGTCTAGGCAGGATTTGGAATGATATTGAGATAATGTCTATGTTCACAAAATTTATTTTACAGTTTACTGTTGATTTTACATGGTATTGTAAATTCTTAAATTAATTCTAGCTAGACAATAAACGATAAAGAAAACCTGATCAGTTATCTCTCCTGGGTTATATGTTATTGTGTCAATACCCAGTTGATACCTTAATGGGTAAAGTAATACGGAACTGAAAGTTCTCTTGATAAGACATTCCCGCCTAAGGATCAAGGGGAGAATCTTCGACGGTATTGGTTAATAAAATTTTTGTTTCATTTAAATTCTCACACCAATAAGTGCGTAAGTTTTTGGAGATTACTCTGTTGCTAGATTTAGTAAGAGTACGCTTGCTAAATTAGTTCAACATAATTTAAGGTCCTTGCAAGGCATGTCACGGAATCACAGTGATTGTTTCTTCTGGAAACATGCTTACACGCATAGTCAAAAAACCTTTAATATGAGGTATATGCCAATCTAATCAGGTAACATTCATATTCTCTTGGAGTAATGAGTTGATATTTCCGGACGAGGAGGAAATCCATAAAATTTACGTTGATATCTCATGGAGAAGAATATCCGCATAATGAAATTTGGTACCAATGGATTAGAATATCCTCACTCTAGAGAATGATGTAAGATTGTTATAAACTGATTGTTAAACTGGTTGTCGATAATTTTCAGAATAACTACTGAAATTATTGTGGATTGATATCCCCCTTTGCAAAGGAATTATCAACTAAGTTTACACGATTGGAAAATATGGATTTTAGTCCATATTGAGTTATTTTCTCACTTGAGTACGCTTTTAGGACCTTAGTCCTGACATCATTTATAAATTTGATGTTTATCAGATTGCGTGATGTGAAAATAAAAGTCGTTTTTTATATAGCGCGACCCCTTGACAACGAGTTTCCACATAAACTTGATCAGGTTGGTCGAAGTATAGTCTTGTAGTCATAAATGACTCGACAAATCACCATGGTAATAACGTTGTATCTATACTCGTATATATTTAGAATAAAAATCTCGATTGTCATTTATTGATTTTATCTTCTTGTAATGCTCTGGGCATTAATGACGTGCTACACTCCATTGTGATTGCTACTAATACAAGATTTACAAATTTGATGAGAAATTCGTCCCACCATTTGGGGAAGAAAAGGCAATCGCCTGAATAACGGCGTGAAGTATCCTGATTTGCACGAAATTGAACATGATGTATCTCATCTTGATGTTTTCATCAGTGAAAGATATGCAAAAGATTTGATATCTTCAGAATTTGCAAATCAAGTTGCTTCTTGAAAAGCTGTGTGTATGTAGTAGCTAGTGTGTCATTTAAAACACACCACAGTGTGGATGACCAGTTGATTCAAAATATTCTTTTTTACCTAAAAAGGAAAGACCCAATCGCAATCATTGAAAGATAGAAATCTTAAAGAGACTATCAAAGAAAGATCAGATTCTATGATTATGGTTCTCGTAATAAGAGAACATCTACGCATAGAGTATGGAACCTCACAATGAGGGAATCTCCATGAAGTATGCGTGTAACAGAGAAATCTTGGACCCTAGTACAATGATTATTAGTGACACAGTCAAAGTATCCATTGATACCGCCATTATGATGTTGGTTTTAAACCACTATATATGAGAATGTCATTAAATTACATAATGATTGGTTAAAATGGAAAGCAAAGACACAAATAGAATAACGGTCTTTTGTAAAAATGCATGGCTTTGGTACTGTAGCCTGGACACTCGATAATGTGAGCTACTCTTGGACACAGGTGGGTGTTTGCAGTACCAACATCCAGTAATGTAACCCCTAGGGGCTACATGTGGGAGTTTTTGCAGAGTGAGAAAATGAAATCAACTAATATGTGACACAAAGTCTTTTACATAAAATTGAGATGGTTTACAAAGAAACATACTGTTATTTATGCAATTACATCTTTAATATTAGTCTAGTAGTCTTTCAAGGACTCGGCATGCATCTAATGGTTGTGGTTACTGCATATATATCTGTATGGAAAAGTAGATACATATACCTACTTGAAATTCCCTTGAGGATTTCAGTCGTCAGCAGATAAACCATATCATCTATAATATAAAAGAGACCGGTGAATTACTTTGGGAAAAATCCAAGATTTGAAAATAAGTTGTGGACGGATGAGATCTTACGATTGGAGTATTTGTTTTTGGGACAAAACCGAGCGTTCATCTTTTTTTTTCTAAACACATTGACGGTATAGATCATGCCCCAACCAGACCTAAAGAGATTTAAACATGGCTATCCTTGATTACCGATTTGCTTATAACATAACTAACCCTCCATTTCCTAATTCAATTAGAATTTCTAAAAAAAAAAAAAAAGACAAAAAAAATATTAACTCGATTTCCTAATCTAAAAAGTCTTTTGTATTTCACGGCCTATATATAATTGGCCCGCAGTATGTCTTGTACTATAGGTTTCCTTTTTCTATAATCTAGGGTTGACAAACACCTACACACCAGTTGAACAAGTGTGAAAAATTGAATACAGGGTCAATATGATTTCAAGATAAAACCAATAGATGAACTTAAACCCTGTTAAAGCGAAAAGATGTTGAGTGTTACAACCATGTATAATCTTAAGTACTGCATATGAGTGTAAAGGCAAAAGCTGATTTATTTCACTGAGATGAGGATGACCTGTTTCCACTCTCCATTACATCTAATTCGATTCCAGTTTAACCTATGGCTATGTTCCAGGTTTTGAAGATATAAAGCGACAGAAGAACATGTGAACATAAAAACAAAATGCTCTGTCCTCCACCAGCTCATGCAAATTCAATTGATAAGAGCATAAAAAAGTGGAATGACCCATTTCGTATTGCTAATCATATATTTCTTAGGGGTTGCATATGCTTTGACTGGAAAGCCGCATAAAGAAAATGGTGTTATTCCTGTAACTCACAATACAAAGCAATTGAAAATAGTGTTATTCCAATAGATCTTGATAATTTTGTAAAAATAGCTAACGTATGTCATGATCCGTCTATATCTAACTATAATTCTACATCGGCCACTAATCAAAATTTGCTCGGTTTCCTAATCGATCGTTATTGGGCGATCGGTTTTATCATAAAACAAATGATCGATGAGATTGGATACCTTCCGACGAATGCGATATGTCTCATCCCAGCAATAGCTAACCTCTGCTATAACCCGGAAGATTGGAATATCTATGGTCCAACTCACCACACGCTCCCTAAAAGGCCATATGATCCTCAAGTTAAGAAAAGACTACATAATATAAAGTATACAAATTATACAACCAATATATATAACCAGGTCGGGGCTGTAGGCCCGGCTAATCCTAAAAGCAGTGAAGAAACTAAACTTTTTAATTTTACTTAACCACGACTCCGGCTATTTTTAAAAGTGGAAGAAACTAAGCTTCTTAGCTTAACCATACCTTATAAAATAATCGAAGAGGTTGAGCTCCGGCCGCAGGACGGGGTAATACCCGGTATATATCTATATTATAAGGAAGAAGGGTGTCTGTCTCCCGGATATATCTAACCGTCTAAATTGTGATCCTATGGCAAAGCTCGATCGATATGTAAGATATATAGCCGTTCGTTGGATTATAGATATAAAATTAAAATATAAATCCTTAGATCTACGACCGAAATTTTATTATTTTTTAACGGTAGAGAATATACCGTGGCCCGAGATAAAACTAATCGTAACATAGTCACTGATCCTAGACACGCTAGCCTTAGGTTGCCCAGACAAAGTTTCCTAACTAATCCGTTATAAAAGAATTAATAAAAACACGAATATAGCTATTTGGAAAACGGAATTAGATAATGCTCAACTACAGATGAGATGAGTTTGTGAATATCGTGGGATTTAGGGTGTGGTAGAATGATTACAGGAGCAATCATAATCCCTAAAGAAGGAACCATCAATCAGCAGTCAGATAAATATATTTCATGCAATTTGTGCATGATTGTTCACATATATTTTTATCATCGGTGCACGAAGAAAACATAATAGCTTCTAACTTTCTGAGCTCGGTCTTTCAATTAATCCGGATACATAGAAATTATCTCGCTATATAACTCTCGATCCTAATATAAGAACAAACCTTAAATCAAAAGGTACACAAACAAAGAAAAGCACTTAACTTTACTACGCCCAACGATTGCACCTACCCCACGTTTCATCCCCAAAAAGTGCCCGACTACTAGGGCTGTACAGGAACCGTCCTGAAAAAACGTATCCGTCCGAACCCGATTAAATTATGGGTTGTCAAATCGAATCCGGCCGCCGCGGGTTGGTATACGGTTTTGAAAATAAAAAACCCGGTCACCACGGTTCGGTTTACGGGTTTAGTACAGGAACCGCGCGAACCCGCCCGTATAAACCGAGTATTTTTATCCATTGATTGAGATTACTATTTTTCATCCTAGCCATCCATCTAAAGAGAAACTTAACTAAACAAAAAACCCTAAAACTCCATTTTCATTACACACTACTACACACTCTCCATTACTGCAACTGAGAAGAAACCACTGGAAAAAAAGGTCTCTCATTTACTACTCCTTGTAGTAAAAAAGGAACCCCTAGATTCTGTTTCTTTCTGCTTTACTAAATTGATTAAAGAAACTGAAAATGTTGTAGATTTAAAGTGTGGGTTTTGAGTTTGAAGTTCAAATATTATAGATTATTGTTTGATTTAAGTAGTAAGTGAAACATGATCTGTTTTTCTTTTTTCTTTTTTCTTTTTTAGAAAAAGCCCCAATGTTTTAGTAGATTAAGTGTTTGGTTTTGGTTTTCAAGATTTTGGAATTTAAAAGGATAAAAGAGTGAATCTTGTTGCTGATTTTATACTTAACTTGAAATTGAAACTTTTTCTACTTTTTTGTTGTTGTTCCTACTTTTACTATATGATTTGAGCTTAATGTGACATAGTAGATAGCATGATTCCTTAATTGGATCTTACTTGTTGTGAAAATATTTAACTTGTTTAGATATTCATCTAATTTTAGCTCTAGAGTAGTATCAGTAGTTTCACTTGTTCTTTAAAATGGTGAAAACTTCAGGTTTTTGTCCTTTTTTTTTTTTTTTTCAGTCCTATGTAATTTCAAGTTTAGTAATTGATCTTGATTATTTACTTTCATGCTTTGTTGAAGTCCTGAAGATGAGATAGAGCTGATATAGCTCTTTCTTCATATACTAATATTGTATTATACCTATGTTCCAGATGTTCCCTTTCATTGTTTTTGACCATAGAGCTTTTCAATGCTATGCGGGTTAAACCGTAAAAAAAAAAATCCGAACCCGCCCGACCCCAGGTCGATTCAAACCGACCCGTCTATGGACGGGTTGGTAGTTGGTTTTGATTTTTAAAACCCGCCTATAGACGGGTTGGTAATTAGTTTTAGTTTAAAACCGACCCGTCCGCCCGTTGTGCAGCCTTAATGACTACAAAATGCAAATCATCCTCCTCCTTAACGTAGTTTCCACACTGAAATGTACGTTTACTTTCCCTAAAATTAATACAACATATTCCGTACAAAGGTTAGCTAAACGTCCATCATGTTTATTTTTTAATTAACTTAAATTTTTAATTAGAAACGGTTAATCTTAATACTAAATATTAATTTTAAAATTTTTTTAAAGGATACAGTTTGTGTCGTAGACCCTGGCTAATTTGATCCGTCCAACAAAGTACTGATGTCGTAGGTGCTGGTTAATCTATAGGCTCAACCTTAATCTATAGGTTTGCCATGACTAAGTTTTCTAATATAATTAGATTTTTTAATCTAAATTAATTTTCTAATTAAAAATAACTAATATTAATACCAAATATTAATTTCTAAAAGAATTTAAGGGTACGTCCGGAGCTGTAGGCCCCGACTAATTTGACCCGACCAACAAAACACCGGCTAATCCTAAATACGGCTAACCTTAGATTTTCTATGACTAAGTTTCCTAATATAATTAGATTTCTTAATGTAATTTAATTTTATAATTAAGAATGGATAACATTAATACCAAATATTAATTTCTAAAATAATTTTAAGGGATACGGCAGGGGCAGTAGGCCCTGGCTAATTTGACCCGACCAACAAAACACCTGCTAATATATAGGCTCAACTCCGAGCTGTAGACTCAGGTAATACCTAGTATATATATATTTACTAAATCTTAATCGAGCCTTACGAGGTTCAAAATAATCCAGATAGGTGTGGTCAATCATCTAAGTGAATGCTTATTAAACTAGGGAAATGCAAACCATCTTATGTGCCCGTGAACTCTGCATTTGCTAGACTTGATGTATACAACATCAATTTTACTAGATCTCCTGAAGAGTTCTCCAAAGCACAAAAATACTTAAAGAAGGAGTTCGAGATATGAATATCGGTAAAATAAGATCTCAATATGTTGATTGAACATTGTAGTTAGCATTCCATTAATCCAATGAACCTCTAAGGTTTATACATGGACAAGATGGAAAAAGTACAGCTATGCGATCTCTTACTTTCTAAATTGATCGGTTTACATCTCAACATATGAGATGTAGCACTCTGTGGTTTATATTACATCAAAGATGTGTGTAGTACTATAGATGAAATATGCTATGGATACCTGATATTGGGTATGTAGTAAACATGGAATTATGGTTCTACCAAGCTCCAATATCGAGACATCGGTCTGAAGAAAAATCTCTCATCTTCGTGGTATCGTTATGCTAGATATTTTGCATAAAGGATCGCAGAATGTCTTCCATAGTGAAAAGTTAATCAGACCTTTTGAGTTTTTATTTTTGAACAGGTTTGTTAAACAACCAAATATTCTCATAGCTCGTAGTTTGGTAGTAGAGGATGCTTGTTCTTCCTCCGATCGATTACGGTTGTTCAGACAAAACTAGTGGAGGATAAAAATTTGGTGCAATCAGAAGATCATTAAGAAATTACACAGAAGAAGATCAAACCAAGTTTTCTCGAATAAAGGGAGCTACTGATGAAGACAGTACAAGATGGTTCGATCGTGATCTCTATGCAGTATTATCGAGAACAATGATCAACTGAGTAAGCTACTTATCAGGGGGGAGTAAAGTCGTGGAAGACTATGTATATTGAACACTTTGGACTTTTACGATGTACTCTTTTTTCTTAGTCAGGGTTTTTTTCACTAGGATTTCCTTATCAAGGTTTTAATGAGGCATACGAGTCCATTGATATCCGCAGTTCAAAATATTGTACTCTTTTTCCTTCGTCTTGGTTTTTTTCCCTTTGGGTTTTTCCAGGCAAGGTTTTAACGAGGCAACATATGCGGGTCCAACACTGTTCGGAGTACTCATGTTTTCCTGCGTTCAGGTTTTGTCCCTCTGGGTTTTCCTGACGAGGTTTTTAATGAGATAACATTCTTAGAACGATGATCGTCATCTAAAGAGATGCATATCCATAGAGTCTCATACAATGCGGTTATCGGATAATCGTACGTATTATTTGATAAGGTTTATATCGCACGAGGTTTTCCGGACAAGACTTTAACGAAGCAAAATTAACAACGTCATCAATATCGTTGTGAGCTTCAAGCGTCCAGGTTTTCCAAATGGTTTCCATAGCAGAATTTTTTAAGAAAATATATTAGCTACGATCAACAAAGCTCGAAGCATTGTACTCTTTTCGCTGATCCAGTTTTATCACATCGTATTTTACCAACAAAGTTTTAACGAGACAATATTTTGAATGATAAACCATCCAGGGGGAGTGTTATATAAAGATTGTTCTGGTGGCTGATCCACCCGTTAACACATTTATACGTGGGACCCACACAATCACTATATGATAGACACATGTACACCTATGTGTCTTAGGTAATATCTATCTACTCCTTACCTAAATTATATATACACGTGTGTATTAGATTTAGTGTGGTTGGCATCACTTAAAAGATAATAATAAGAAATTGTTCCACTTTTTCCTATCTTCTCTCGTCTATCTTTCATCTTGCTTTAATTGGTTACACAGGTGATTTATTGTTTAACCGATTAGTGAATCTTGTTTCATCTCATATATATTCAACACTTAAGTATGTAAGTGAGTCAGCGAAATACAGTACAAAAACCTTTTAACCTATAATTTTTTATAATGGTAAAACTTCCCTTTTTAGTTATAACTAATCTTATTTAGTTAGGGGTTAATTATATTATTATTTTTAACTTTTTTATTTTTGATTTTTTTTCTAATTTTTTTACACAAATATGCAAGAAAGTTTCTAAATTACGGCCATGACAATTTTATTTTCATAAAAAATTGTCATGGCTTAAAAATTTATACCATGATGATTTTTTTTCATGAAAAGTTTTCATGGTTTACAAAAAAAAAATTGTGAAAAGTTTTCATGAAAAGTGTACTATGATGATTTTTCATGATCAATTTTTGTTTCAAAATTTTAAAAAATTATCATAGTTAAAATTTAGAACAATGACGATTGTAATGGAAAATTGAACACGTCCAATTATGTTTTAAAATTAGTAAGAATCGTCATTATTGAAATTTAAGACTATGACGACTCGCAATAACCTCCCAATTTTCGAGTAGAGTCGTCCATTGTTTAAAGTTTGGATCATGAATTTTTTTCATGATACAATAAAAATAATAAAGAACAACATCAAAATTCATCAAGTAGTGAATATCAACCATGACGACTTTTCAAGATCTTGAAAAGTCTTCATGATCGATGAATTTGGACCATGACGACTCTATCTTTTTTAATTATTGATAAGAGTCGTCATGGTTGAAATTTGAGACCATGACGAATCTTTTTTTTTTTACTTAGAATTTAAAGGAATCTTCGAGGTCGTGATTTATCGATTATGATGATTGTGAAAAAAAAATTATGAAAAAAAAAGTAAAAAATATATATCCAGAAAAAAAATGCTATTAAAAAAATACTCCCTCCGTCTTATTTTAGTTGCCTAAATAGGATCTTTTTGTCCCATTTTACTTGATAAATTTTACATTTCCCCCTAATGTTTCTAGATTTATCCTCACCTTAAACCCAACCACTAACTTGGGAAGTTGTATAGTTTCTATTTCATAAATATTTTTATTATATGCTAACAAACTTTACAATTAAAAACTAAAATTAGAAACTCAAAACTAGGTGTATTAAATTTTCTATGATATCTTAATTGAGGGTATATATGAAAATTTTGTTAATCTCTATCTTTTCCTTGATCTGTGTGCACAATTTATACAACTAAAACAGGACGGAGGGAGTAAAAATAAAAAGGGGTTGGAACTCATCCTGTTGCTAGGCTCCCATCCAATTTGTAATTTCTTTATCTTTTGTTCCTATTTTAAAAAAAATAAAAAATAATTAAATAACTAAATAATTTAAAAAATTAGAAAAAAAATAAAAAATAAAAATATAAATAGGATGATACACGTCATAATATTTGGGATTAGGATAATCAAATCTTTTTACTCTATTTAGACACCTCTTGTCCATCAAAAATGGACGCAAAAAAATTTCATAGCCCCTTTTAATTCACCCAGCCCCCAATTAAATCAGGTTCTTATTGTCAATTATGTTTCATGTTTTTGATTGATTCTCTTTAGGTATGATGTGTGGGTAAAGCTTTTTGCATTTTGTTTCTGTGGCAAGAGTAATTACTCCACTCTTTCTGTTTATAGAGTAGAATGTTAGAAAGATTTTTTTTTGTTTATTAGGTTTGTACAGGAAAGCTGGATCTGAGTTAATGTGTCTGTCGATCTTGGTTACTCAAGTTTTTACACACTTGAAAAGGAACTTGTTACACTCAGAAACTCCTTTGTATATCATTAACAAGTTTCCGAAATCGTTACTTACAGAAACTTTTGAATCAAGACTTTTCTCACGGTACTTGATAGCAGCCCCTGTTAATTACATGCATGTACTTTGGAAAGGGATACAAGTTATTCTTTTGAGTCAATGTCGTTCCTTGTCTATGGTTTCCAAGGGGACAGTCCAAATACAGATGATAGACTAGAATTTTAATTTGGTGTAAATTTATATCCCCCGATGAAAATTGTACCTCCATTTCAACCACTTCGCAGCGGCACTGGTCAAGCTAGACTAATACTGTATCTACTTGTGACCTATATATATGCCAGCTCTGAAACAGGATGGATAAAGAATTTAATGTTATACGGTGTTTTCAAGTCATTGGTCTTATCGTCCAATGAAATTAATTTCGTGGAAAAAATCAAGTGCAGTATGTGTGGGGAAAAAAACTAGACAATAGCCAAACCATTTAATCAACGGAAAGAGACCGGATATCTTGTCAAATTTAATCAACATGGAGAGACCTTGTCAAATTAATTTCATGGAATAAGTCAAGTATGTGGGGAGAAAAACTAAACAGTAGCTAAACCATTTACTCAATAGGGTGGGGAAAAAAGTAAACAGTAGCTAAACCATTTAATCAATAGGGAGAGGACTGTTATTTTGTGACTAAGTTTCTAACTCTATGGACCTCTTACATAAAATTTTTAAAATTTTTAAAATAATAATAATTATTTTATTAGGATAGAAGGAATATATGTTTTTAAAATATTAATAAAAAAACAATACCAAATTTGGCCTTAATAATAGAAAGGATGAACTTACTTTAAAATAATTCTAAGAGACACATTAGAGGTGTTAGGTTTCTCAACCAATATATTTTACTTAGGATAACCATAGGAAATGAAGTAGTAGAGTAGTATACAAGAAAGATTTGATATGGTATTAACCACTTCTGACCGGCTAAATCAATCCAGTTCCGGTTCAAATTGGTTGTAACGATAGTCCAATCCCTCTGAATGTTGACCTTCATCCGATATGAATTTCTACTCTTATAAATTCTTTGATACTTGGTTAAGAGAACCATCTAACATTAATTTAAAATTCTTAGGATAGTTTTTACATATACTTTAATAACTCCGGTATCCAATCCGGTTGTTGTTCCGATAAAACTGACAGTCTGGCAGAGAGATGTCTTTGGAAAATCATCAAAGAAAATCAATTGGATGCTCAAGTAAATAGATAAACTGAATTGTGATGCGTCGGAAAACCGACTTTGTTTTACCGCGAGCGCACAGTGTCGAAACATGTGGACAAGAGCAAACACGGTTCGTTCCCACGAGGAGTTTGGATTAAAATATTTTTTTAGGTTTTTTTTTATAAAGAGTTAAATTAACTAATGAATTAAGATTATTTAAATAAGTTTGAAAACAGTATTAGGAAAACGTTAAGGTTCCAGGAATCCGTTGTAGATTAGGGTTTAATTGCGTTCGTCAAAAGGGTCTCGATTCAAAAAGAATTGTTTGTTCTCAACCTAAGATAGAATTTCGAAAGTATTAAGTATACGTGGCATAAAGAGTCAAAGATTATTCATTAAAACGATTTCATACGAGGTTTCAACGAGTCCTTCTACTAATCAAACAATGAACTATACATGGCATAGAACATGAAAAATCATCGAGAAGGTAAAACGTTGAGAGAGAGACAAAACATTAATATTTAGTTCATACAGTTGAAAACCCTAGTTTTGAAACGCAAAGAAAACCATCTCTACAAGTTCATCCTTTCGCCCTAACAAAGGAATTAGCCCAACATGGCTTTCTCAAAATCCATAAAAATTAATTAAAAAGAATTACAAACTAACCCGGTGTCTTCTGTCCGTGAAGTTATGTACGTGAGCTTCTGTCTCTGGCTGTATATGTGATGTCCGGGAAGGTATTCTTCTCTCTGTCCAGTGTATTTTTTGAGAGGGTATCAAGTTCTCCTTTTATAACTTCATGTTCCGAACCCAATTCAAACAAAAAATTAACTTTCCTAATTTCACTGAAACACCGCCTCTTTACTAACTTCTCGGCCAAGTAAATTCTCATACACGCTTCATCTAGAGCCGCTTTCACCTGACTTCTCACCGCCTCGAACCATGCCCTGACTTCACTCAAAAGCCTTGCCAAACTCAACTTCACCACAGTTCGATTTCTTCTCACAACAGTAAGGAATTCTCTTGTGGCAAGACTTGCCCAAACTCAGTTCATAATTATACCTTCTCCACAGCGAACCACTTTTCTATTGAGTTCATCACCGTCTCATTCCTAAACTCCATCGAGCACAGGTGCAGTCCCTTTGGATCTGTCCACCATCGAGCTTTGTAATCAATCACCACCGAAACCATGATCTTCACTGCCATGACCTCAGCGAATCCGTATCTCCATCTTATCAACTTCCGTCAATGGCATTAATTCCAGCAACTCCCACCATCTTCATCATCTCTCGTAAACTCACAGACACTTTTCATTCTTCTCAACTGTTTTGATTCTCCA
>JAJJMC010009529.1:0-13309 GCA_023531435.1 Papaver californicum
TTTTTCACTTTTGTTTATTTATCTTCAGTATACATTCTTAGAGATTTGTTAAGGATTATATTGGTTGTTAAATTTAATTATTGGTGATTGTTATCATATTTTTGCTTTGGTTTGCTTTATAAGGTTCTGTTTTGTCATTTCGAACCAAAAGTTGTTAACTTGAACCTACTATCGCTCATTTTTGTGTATAAATCTTCAATATACATTCTTAGAGACTCTTTAAGGCTTGTTTTGGTTGTTAAGTTAGATTATTTATGGTGGTTATCATGTTCTTGCTTTGGTTTGCTCAATAAGGTTCTCTTTTGTCATTTTGAACAAAAAAATAATCAATTTAAACCTATTTTCCTTCACTTTTGTTTATTAATATTCAATATACAATCTTAGAGACTTGTTAAGCCTGTATTGGTTTTATTAAAAACTCACGTCATGAGAGAGAAAGTACGTTTTTTCATCTAGGGTTTACGTTTCTTCTTTGCTTCTTAGTTTTGATTATCATGGATTTATTGATTCCTAATCCGTGTATGATTACAAGTAATAATTTGGGTACAACTATAGCTAATAATCCGAGTTCTTCTATGATTCATATTTCAGCAGCAACAAATCCAAGTTTGGTCATGAATCCGAGTTCGGCCATGATTAACAATTCAAGTTCTATTAGGGTTTCTGATTCAGAAACAGGTTTTCAAAAGGAAAGTGATACGATTTTGGTGGCTACAAGAGGGCAAGCTTCTTCTAAAAGTCCAAATACGTATGCTGATTTGCTAAAAGCCACAAAAAAGTTTGATTCAATATCAATTGATCTTAATTTACCTAAACCTATTTCAAAAGATGGGAAAACAACTTTGGTTATTCCAATGGAGTTATTTAATGAAGGATGTGAGACGTGGAGATTCAACTTAATAGGGAGATTAAACTTTAATGGATTAGTTTTTGCTGATGTGAAAAAATCTCTTCATGAGCAAAGGCAGATTGAAAGATGTAAATCCGTGCCTATGTCCAAAGGTTTCTTTATTATCAAGCTTGATTCTTTGGAAGATAAAGAGAAAATTCTGAATAAGGATGCCTGGATTGTAGAACAACAAGTGTTACGTATTCAAGCTTGGACTCCAAGTTTCGATCCAGAAAAGCAACGTACATCACATGCTACTGTTTGGGTGAAATTTCCAGGTTTGTTTATGGAATTATGGACTGAAAAAATTCTCTTATCTCTTGGCAAGCTTTAGGAACTCCAATTGTGGTGGATAAGAGAACTTTAAGCCATGAATATGGCTATTTTGCTTCGGTTTTGGTTGATATTGATTTTTCAAAGGAAATTCTTGATGAATTTGAAGTTATAGTGGGTGGAAGGCGTTATCTGCAAGTAGTGGATGTTCCAAACAGACCTAAATTTTGTAGCCATTGCAAGATTGTTGGTCACGTCTTTAAAGAATGTAAGAAAGCTAAACAAACTTTGTGAAATCTGGGCTTGATAGGCGTGTTGTTGCTGAAAAGGAGAAGGTATTGGTGAATCAAAATCATTCCAAAGTTCAAAACCATAATGAATGGAGGCAAGTAAAAGGTAAAAATTCTATTCCCAATCAAACTAGGAATTCTGAACTTGTTTCTAACAATCAATTTGAGGCTCTTAATAACGTGGATGATGAGGTTGAGAATGAAGTTGTTTTAACTACACCAAGAGCAGATGAGTTACTTGATAATATAAATCCTTTATATAATTATTATGAAGTTCATGAGGCTGAATTGGGTGTTAGAAGTGAGGTTTATGAGGCTGAATTGGGTTTAACTGAAGAAGATGTTGGGTGTGATATGGAAGTAGTTGGCCGGATTGATGCTTATGATAAATCTGATTTGTGCTCGAAATCATGGGGTGAGATTGATGCAATTGAACAAGCTGAAAAATTGAAAAAATTGGAGGAGGAGAAATTGACAAAGAAGGAAGTTTTTCGTGCAAGACTTCAAACGTTTGGTAAAAGTAACGAAACCGAGCACAATAAGGAAACTGAACACAATAAGGAAGCTGAATTAGACTCGGTTTTGGAAACTTGTAGTAATTTCTCTTGGAGAAAAAGTGAGCAAAGGCAAGTCTCCTAGGTTACCTGGGCGTGTTAGTACAAAGGGAAGGCAAGTTCAATCTCCAATTAAGCTAGTCCCTTATAATTATGCTTCCTCTGAAGATGATGATAGTGATTCTTTCGATGGTATGGAAAAGTTTGATTTGGATTCCACTTTCTCTAAGGGCAGGCCATATAGAAGTAAAAAACAAATGAGGCAACTAATTTTTTATTAGGCATTGGTAGATGCTTCTTTTTCTTTCTTTTTACTGATGTTATTTATATAAGTTCAAAATCTTTGACTCTAAATTTATCTTTGTAAACTAAAGCTATTTATTCTTAATACAATTTTTGACTTACCAAAAAAATGTTAAGCCTGTATTGGTTGTTAAGTTCAATTATTTTGGTGGTTATCATATTTTTGCTTCGTTTCGCTCAGTAAGGTTCTCTTTTGTCATTTCAAACCAAAATATGTTAATTTTGAACTAATTTCCTTCTTTTTTGTGTATTAATCTACAATATATATTCTTAGAGACTCGTTAAGATTTATATTGGTTTTTAAGTTCAAGTATTTGAGGTTGTTATCATGTTCTAGCTTATGTTTGTTCAATAAGGCTGTCTTTTGTCATTTCGAACCATATTTTTTTAAATTTGAGTTATTTTCCTTCATTTTTGTGTATAAATCTTCAATATACATTCTTAGAGACTTGTTAAGCCTTGCATTGGTTGTTAAGTTCAATTATTTGTGGTTGTTATCATGTTCTTGCTTCTATTTGCTCGAAAAGGTTCTCTTTTGACATTTCGAACCAAAACAATGTTAAACTTTAACCTACTTTCCCTCATTTTTATGTATAAATCTTTAATATACATTTTTAAAGACTTATTAAGCCTTGTATTGGTTGTTAAGTTCAATTATTTGTGGTGGTTATCATGTTCTTGCTTCGGTTTGCTCAATAAGGTTTTCTTTTGTCATTTTGAATAAAAAATTAATAAATTTTAACCAATTTTCTTTCTTTTTTATGTTTTAATCTGCAATATAGATTCTTCGAGACTCGTTAAGGCTTATATTGGTTGTTAAGTTCAAGTATTTGAGGTTGTTATCATATTTTTGCTTCGGTTTGCTCAATAAGGCTCTCTTTTGCAATTTCGAACAAAAATAAATAAATTTAAACCTATTTTCCTTCACTTTTGTGTATTAATCATCAATATACATTTTTAGAGACTTGTTAAGTCTTGTATGTGTTGTTAAGTTCAATTATTTGTGGTGGTTGTCATGTTCTTGCTTCGGTTTGCTCAATAAGGTACTCTTTTTTCATTTTGAACAAAAAAATAATAAATTTGAACCAATTTTATTCACTTTTGTTTATTAATCTTCAGTATACATTCTCAAAGATTGGTTAAGGAATATATTGGTTGTTAAGTCCAATTACTTGTGGTTTTTATCATGTTCTTTCCGTTGTTTCCTCTATAAGGCTCTCTTTTCTAAATTTGAATAAATACAATACGTTAAATTTTAACAATTTTCTTTTATTTTTGTGTTTTAATCTTTAATATACATTCTTAGAGACTCGTTAAAGCTTGTATTGGTTGTTAAGTTCAAAAACCTTTGGTGGTTATCATGTTCTTGCTTCGGTTTGCTCAATAAGGAGTTTTTTTTTAACATTTCGAACCAAAATATGTTAATTTTGATCCAATTTCCTTTTGTTTGTATATTAATCTTTAATATACATTCTTAGAGACTCTTAAAGCTTGTTTTGATTGTTAAGTTAGATTATTTGTGGTGGGTATCATGTTCTTGCTTCGGTTTGCTCAATAAGGTTCTCTTTTGTCATTTTGAACAAAAAAATAATCAATTTAAAACTATTTTCCTTCACTTTTGTTTATTAATATTCAATATACATTCTTAGAGACTTGTTAAGCCTGTATTGGTTGTTAAGTCCAATTATTTTGGTGGTTATCATATTTTTGCTTCGTTTCGCTCAGTAAGGTTCTCTTTTGTCATTTCAAACCAAAATATGTTAATTTTGAACTAATTTCCTTCTTTTTTGTGTATTAATCTGCAATATATATTCTTAGAGACTCGTTAAGATTTATATTGGTTGTTAAGTTCAAGTATTTGAGGTTGTTATCATGTTCTAGCTTATGTTTGTTCAATAAGGATGTCTTTTGTCATTTCGAATCAATTTTTTTAAAATTTGAGTCATTTTCCTTCATTTTTGTGTATAAATCTTTAATATACATTATTAGAGACTTGTTAAGCCTTGTATTGGTTGTTAAGTTCAATTATTTGTGGTTGTTATCATGTTCTTGCTTCTATTTGCTCGATAAGGTTCTCTTTTGACATTTCGAACCAAAACATGTTAAACTTTAACCTACTTTCCCTTATTTTTGTGTATAAATCTTTAATATACATTTTTAGAGACTTGTTAAGCCTTGTATTGGTTGTTAAGTTCAATTATTTGTGGTGGTTATCATGTTCTTGCTTCGGTTTGTTCAATAAGGTTTTCTTTTGTCATTTTGAATAAAAAATTAATAAATTTTAACCAATTTTCTTTCTTTTTTATGTTTTAATCTGCAATATAGATTCTTCGTTTCTCGTTAAGGCTTATATTGGTTGTTAAGTTCAAGTATTTGAGGTTGTTATCATATTCTTGCTTCGGTTTGCTCAATAAGGCTCTCTTTTGCAATTTCGAACAAAAACAAATAAATTTAAACCTATTTTCCTTCACTTTTGTGTATTAATCCTCAATATACATTTTTCGAGACTTGTTAAGTCTTGTATGTGTTGTTAAGTTCAATTATTTGTGGTGGTTGTCATGTTCTTGCTTCGGTTTGCTAAATAAGGTACTCTTTTGTCATTTTGAACAAAAAATTAATAAATTTGAACCAATTTTCCTTCACTTTTGTATTAATCTTCAATATATATTCTTAGAGACTTGTTAAGCCTGTATTAGTTTTTAAGTTCAATTATTTTGGTGTTATCATATTTTTGTTTCGTTTTGCACAGTAAGGTTCTCTTTTGTCATTTCAAACTAAAATATGTTAATTTTGAACAAATTTTCCTTCTTTTTTATGTTTCAATCTTCAATATAGATTCTTAGAGACTCGTTAAGGCTTATATTGGTTGTTAAGTTCAAGTATTTGAGGTTGTTATCATATTCTTGCTTCGGTTTGCTCAATAAGGCTCTCTTTTACAATTTCGAACAAAAATTAATAAATTTAAACATATTTCCCTTCACTTTTGTGTATTAATCTTCAATATACATTCTTAAAGACTTGTTAAGCCTGCATTAGTTGTTAAGTTCAATTATTTTGGTGGTTATCATATTTTTGCTTTGTTTTGCTCAGTAAGGTTCTCTTTTGTCATTTCAAACAAAAATATGTTAATTTTGAACCAATTTCCTTCTTTTTTATGTATTAATCTGCAATATAGATTCTTAGAGACGCGTTAAGGAATATATTGGTTGTTAAGTCCAATTACTTGTTTTTTTATCATGTTCTTTCCGTGGTTTCCTCTATAAGGCTCTCTTTTCTAATTTTGAATAAATAAAATACGTTAAATTTTAACAATTTTCTTTCATTTTTGTGTTTTAATCTTTAATATACATTCTTAGAAACTCGTTAAAGATTGTATTGGTTGTTAAGTTCAAAAAAATTTGGTGGTTTTCATGTTCTTGCTTCGGTTTGCTTAATAAGGAGTTTTTTTAAGATTTAGAACCAAAATATGTTAATTTGAACCAATTTCCTTTTTTTTTTGTGTATTAATCTTTAATATACATTCTTAGAGACTCGTTAAGGCTTGTTTTGGTTGTTAAGTTAGATTATTTGTGGTGGTTATCATGTTCTTGCTTCGGTTTGCTCAATAAGGCTCTCTTTTGTCATTTCGAACCAAAAATTGTTAAATTTGAGTCATTTTCCTTCATTTTTGTGTATAAATCTTCAATTTACATTCTTAGAGACTTGTTAAGCCTTGTATTATAGGTTCAAATATTTGTGGTGGTTATCATGTTCTTGCTTTGGTTTGCTCAATAAGGTTTTCTTTTGTCATTTTGAACTAAAAATTAATAAATTTTAAGCAATTTTTTTCACTTTTGTTTATTAATCTTCAGTATACATTCTTAAATATTGTTAAGGCTTATATTGGTTGTTAAATTTATTTATTTGTGATTGTTATCATATTTTTGTTTTGGTTTGCTGAATAAGGTTCTCTTTTGTCATTTAGAACCAAAAATTGTTAACTTGAACCTACTTTCGCTTATTTTTGTGTATAAATCTTCAATATACATTCTTACAGACTTGTTAAGCTATGTATTGGTTGTTATAATGTTCTTGCTTCGGTTTGCTCAATAAGGTTCTCTTTTGTCATTTTGAACAAAAATTAATAAATTTAAACCTATTTTCCTTCACTTTTGTGTATTAATCTTCAATATACATTCTTAGAGACTTATTAAGCCTGTATTAGTTGTTAAGTTCAACTACTTTGGTGGTTATCATATTTTGCTTCGTTTTGCTCAGTAAGGTTCTCTTTTGTCATTTAAAACCAAAATATGTTAATTTTGAACAAATTTTCTTCTTTTTTATATTTTAATCTGCAAAAAAGATTCTTTGAGACTCGTTAAGGCTTATATTGTTGTTAAGTTCAAGTACTTGAGGTTGTTATCATATTCTTGCTTCGGTTTGCTCAATAAGGCTCTCTTTTGCCATTTCGAAAAAAATTAATAAATTTAAACCTATTTTCCTTCACTTTTGTGTATTAATCTTCAATATACATTCTTAGAGACTTGTTAAGCATGTATTAGTTGTTAAGTTCAATTATTTGGGTGGTTATCATATTTTTGCTTCATTTTGCTCAGTAAGGTTCTCTTTTGTCATTTCAGACCAAAATATGTTAATTTTGAACCTACTTTCGCCTATTTTTGTGTATAAATCTTCAATATACATTCTTAGAGACTTGTTAAGCCATGTAATAGTTGTTAAGTTAAATTATTTGTGGTGGTTATAATGTTCTTGCTTCGGTTTGCTCAATAAGGTTCTTTTTTGTCATTTTGAACAAAAATTAATAAATTTAAACTAATTTCTTTCACTTTCGTGTATTAATCTTCAATATAATCTTAGAGACATGGTAAGCCTGTATTAGTTGTTAAGTTCAATTATTTTGGTGATTATCATATTTTTGCTTCGTTTTGCTCAATAAGGTTCTCTTTTGACATTTCGTACCAAAAACTGTTACAGTTTAACCTACTTTCCCTCATTTTTGTGTATAAACCTTTAATATACATTATTAATGACTTGTTAAGCCTTTTATTGGCTGTTAAGTTCAATTATTTGTGGTGGTTATCATGTTCTCGCTTCTGTTTGCTCAATAAGGTTCTCTTTTGAAATTTTGAACAAAAATTAATAAATTTGAACCAACTTTATTCACTTTTGTTTATTAATCTTCAGTATACATTCTTAGAGATTGGTTAAGGCTTATATTGGTTGTTAAGTCCATTTATTTGTGGTGGTTATCATGTTCTTTCTTCGGTTTGCTCAATAAGGTTCTCTTTTGTAATTTTAAACAAAAAAATGTTAAATTTGAACTATTTTCCTTCATTTTTGTGTATTAATCTTCAATATACATTCTTAAAGACGTGTTAAGCCTTGTATTGGTTGCTAAGTTCAATTATTTGTGGTGGTTATCATATTCTTGCTTTGGTTTGCTCAAGAAGGTTATCTTTTGCCATTTCAAACCAAAATATGTTAAGTTTGAACCAATTTCATTCACTTTTGTGTATTAATCTTTAATTACATTCTTAGAGACTTGTTAAGCCTTGTATTGGTTGCTAAGTTTAATTATTTCTCGTGGTTATCATATTCTTGCTTCGGTTTGCTAAATTAGGTTCTCTTTTGTCATTTCGAGCCAAGAATTGTTAAATTTAAACCATTTTCCTATATTTTTGTGTATTAATCTTCAATATACATTCTTAGAGATTCGATAAGGCTTATATTTGTAGGTAAGTTTAATTATTTGTGATTGTTATCATGTTTTTGCTTCGGTTTGCTCAGTAAGGTTCTCTTTTGTGATTTCAAACCAAAATATGTTAATTTTGAACTAATTTACTTATTTTTTGTGTATTAATCTGTAGTATAGATTCTTAGAGACTCGTTAAGATTTATATTGGTTGTTAAGTTCAAGTATTTGAGGTTGTTATCATGTTTTAGCTTCGGTTTGTTTAATAAGGCTCTCTTTTGTCATTTCGAACCAAATATTGTTAAATTTGAGTCATTTTCCTTCATTTTTGTGTATAAATCTTCAATATACATTCTTAGAGACTTGTTAAGCCTTGTATTGGTTGTTAAGTTTAATTATTTGTGGTTGTTACCATGTTCTTGCTTCTGTTTGCTCGATAACATTTTCTTTTGACATTTTGAACTAAAATATGTTAAGTTTGAACCAATTTCATTCATTTTTGTGTATTAATCTTTAGTTTACATTCTTAGAGGCTTTTTAAGCCTTGTATTGGTTGCTAAGTTCAATTATTTATCGTGGTTATCATATTCTTGCTTCAGTTTGCTAAATTAGGTTATCTTTTGCCATTTCGAGCCAATAATTGTTAAATTTGAACCATTTTCCTTGTTTTTTGTGTATTAATCTTCAATATACATTCTTAGAGATTCGATAAGGCTTATATTTGTTGGTAAGTTTAATTATTTGTGATTGTTATAGTATTTATCATATTCTTGCTTCAATTTGCTCAATAATGTTTTTTTTTCATTTCGAACCAAAATATGATAAATTTGAACAAATTTCTTTCACTTTTATGTATTAATATTCAATATACATTCTTAGAGATTTTTTAAGCCTAGTATTAGTTGTTAAATTCATTTATTTGCGGTGGTTATCATGTTCTTACTTCGGTTTGCTCAATAAGGTTCTCATTTGTAATTTTAAACAAAAAATAGTTAAACTTGAACTATTTTCTTTCACTTTTGTGTATTAATCTTCAATATACATTCTTAGAGACTTGTTAAGTCTTGTTTTAAGTTAGATTATTTGTGGTGGTTATAATGTGCTTGCTTCGGTTTGCTCAATAAGGTTCTCTTTTATCATTTTGAACAAAAAATTAATAAATTTGAACAATTTTTATTCACTTTTGTCTAATAATTTTCAGTATACATTCTTAGAGATTTTTTAAGGATTATATTGGTTTGTTAAGTCCAATTATTTTTGGTTGTTACCATGTTCTTGCCGTGGTTTCCTCTATAAGGCTCTCTTTTCTAATTTTGAATAAACAAAATACGTTAAATTTGAACAATTTTCTTTCATTTTTAAGTATTAATCTTTAATATACATTCTTAGAGACTCGTTCAAGCTTGTATTGGTTGTTAAGTTCAAAAATATTTGGTTGTTATCATGTTCTTGCTTCGGTTTGCTCAATAAGAATTTTTTTAACATTTCGAACCAAAATATGTTAATTTTGAACCAATTTCCTTTTTTTGTGTATTAATCTTCAATATACATTCTTAGAGACTCCTTAAGGCTTGTGTTGGTTGTTAAGTTAAATTATTTGTGGTGGTTATCATGTTCTTGCTTCGGTTTGCTCAATAAGGTTCTCTTTTTTATTTCGAACCAAATAATGTTAAATTTGAACCATTTTCCTTCATTTTTGTGTATTAATCTTCAAAATAGATACTTAGAGATTCGATAAGGCTTATATGGTTGTTAAGTTCAAGTATTTGAAGTTGTTATCATGTTCTTACTTCAGTTTGCTCAATAAGGTTCTCTTTTTTTCATTTCGAACCAAATAATGTTAAATTTGAACCATTTTCCTTCATTTTTGTGTGTTAAATCTTCAAAATAGATACTTGGAGATTCGATAAGGCTTATATATTTTTTCTGCTAAATCAAAAATTGTATTAAAAATAAACAGCTTTAGTTTACAAAGATAAATTCAGAGTCAAAGACTCAGAACTTAAATAAATAACATCAATAAAAAGAAAAAAAGAGAGGCAGCTACCAACGCTTAATACCCACTCCACTCAGTTTCCTCATTTGGGTTTTACGTCTATATGGCCTGCTCTTAGAGAAAATGTAATCCAAATCAATTTCTTCCATACCATCGAAAGAATCACTATCTTCATCTTCAGTGGAAGCATAATTACCAGGGACGAGCTTAATTGGATATTGAACTTGCTTTTTGGTTGAAGCATTATCACTCACACCCTGTATACTAACACTCCCAGGTAGCCTAGGAGACTTGCCTTTGCTCCCTTTTTCACCAAGAGAATTACTGCGAGTTTCCAAAACCAAGTCCATTCCAGTTTCCAAAACCGAGTCTAATTCAGTTTCCTTATTGTGCTCGGTTTCCTTTTTTCTACCAAACGTTTGGAGTGTTGCACGTAAATCTTGTTGTTTTACCAGTTTATCCTCCTTCAATTTCTTGAATTTTTCATCTTGTTCAATTGCATCAATCTCCCCCCATGATTTAGAGCCTAAGTCAGTTTTATCATAAGTATTCTAACCGGCCAACTTCTTCCATAGTACTCCCAACATCTTCTTCAATTAAACCCTCACTTCTAAAACGCAATTCAGCCTCATGGACCCCAGAACTATTAATTAGAAGATTATTATTATCAAGTAACTCATCTACTCTTGGTGTAATTGAAACAACCTAATTCCCAACCTCATCAGTCAAACTGTTAAGAACATCAAATTGATTGTTAGAAACAAGTTCAACATTCCTAGTTGAGTTAAGAGCTGAATTTTTTCCTTTAACCTGCCTCCATTCGTTACACCCTTTCCATTGAGTTTTGGCCTGATTTTGATTCCCCACTACCTTTTCCTTTTCAGTAACATCACGTTGTTCTTGCCTAGCTTTCACAAAAGTTTCGTTTGCTTTTTTACATTCTTTAAAAACGTGACCAACAATCTTGCAATGGCTACAAAATTTTGGTCTATTTGGTACATCAACTTCCTGCATAAAACACCTTCCACCCACTATAACTTCAATTTCATCTAATAATTCCTTAGAAAAATCAATATCCACCAACACAGAAGCAAAATAACCATATTCATGGTTCAAAATTCTCTTATCCACCACAATTGGAGTTCCTAACACTTGACCAAGAGATAATAGTATTTTTTCCGTCCAAAGCTCCATGAACAAACCTGGAAATTTTACCCAAACCGTTACATGTGAAGTACGTTGATAAGGCTTATATTGGTTGTTAAGTTTAAGTATTTAAAGTTGTTATCATGTTCTTGCTTTAGTTTGCTCAATAAGGTTCTCCTTTTTTCACTTCGAACAAAATAATGTTAAATTTGAACCATTTCCCTTCATTTTTGTGTATTAATCTTCAAAATACATACTTAGAGATTCGATAAGGCTTATATTGGTTGTTAAGTTCAATTATTTGTGGTGGTTATCATATTTTTGCTTCAGTTTGCTCAATAAGGTTCTCTTTTGTCATTTCAAACCAAAATATGTAAAATTTGAACCACTTTCATTCAATTTTATGTATTAAACTTTAGTATACATTCTTAGAGATTTGTTAAGGCTTATATTGATTGTTAAGTCCAATTATTTGTGGTTATTATCACGTTCTTGCCCTGGTTTGTTCTATAAGGCTCTCTTTTCTTATTTTTTATAACCAAAATATGTTAAATTTGGACAATTATCCTTCATTTTTGTGTATCCATATATAATATACATTCTTAGATACTTTTTAATTCTTGTATTGGTCGTTATAGTGTTTATCATATTCTTGCTTCAATTTGCTCAATAATGCTATTTTTTTCATTTCGAACCAAAATATGATAAATTTGAACAAATTTCTTTCATTTTTATGTATTAATATTCAATATACATTCTTAGAGATTTTTTAAGCCTAGTATTAGTTGTTAAATTCATTTATTTGTGGTGGTTATCATGTTCTTACTTCGGTTTGCTCAATAAGGTTCTCATTTGTAATTTTAAACAAAAAATAGTTAAACTTGAACTATTTTCTTTCACTTTTGTGTATTAATCTTCAATATACATTCTTAGAGACTTGTTAAGTCTTGTTTTGGTTGTTAAGTTAGATTATTTGTGGTGGTTATAATGTGCTTGCTTCGGTTTGCTCAATAAGGTTCTCTTTTGACATTTTGAACAAAAATTTAATTAATTTAAACCTATTTTACTTCACTTTTGTTTATTAATATTCAATATACATTCTTAGAGACTTGATAAGCCTGTAATGGTTGTTAAGTTCAATTATTTTCTTGGTTATCATATTTTTGCTACGTTTTGCTCAGTAAGGTTCTCTTTTGTCATTTAAAACCAAAATATGCTAATTTTGAACTAATTTACTTCTTTTTTGTGTATTAATCTGCAATATGCATTCTTAGAGACTCGTTAAGGCTTATATTGGTTGTTAAATTCAAGTATTTGAGGTTGTTATCATGTTCTTACTTCGGTTTGTTAAATAAGGCTCTCATTTGTCATTTCGAACCAAAAATTGTTGAATTTGAGTCATTTTCCTTCATTTTGTGTATACATCTTCTATATACATTCTTAGAGACTTACTAAGCCTTGTATTTGTTGCTAAGTGCAATTATTTGTGGTGGTTATCATGTTCTTGCTTCTGTTTGCTCGATAAAGTTCTCTTTTGACATTTCGAACAAAAAATTGTTAAACTTTAACCTACTTTCCCTCATTTTTTGTGTATAAATCATTAATATAAATTTTTAGAGACTTGTTAAACCTTGTATTGGTTGTTAAGTTCAATTATCTGTGGTGGTTATCATATTTTTGCTTCGGTTTTCTCAAGAAGGTTCTCTTTTGTCATTTTGAACAAAAACTAATAAATTTTAACCAAATTTTTTTACTTTTGTTTATTAATCTTCATTATACATTCTTAGAGATTTATTAAGACTTATATTGGTTGTTAAGTTCAAGTATTTGGATTTGGTATGGAATTGATTAACCCTAAACCGAATATGATTACAACTGATAATCCAGGTACAACTACAATCAATAATCCGAGTTCTAATAGGTTTCTTAAGTCAGCTATTACAAATTCGAGTTCAACTAGGGTTATTAATTCAGCAACTACAAATCCTAGTTCTTCTATGATTCTTTCAGCGATTTCAGAGTTTCAAAAGGAAAGTGATTCAATTTCGGTGGCTACAAGAGAGCAAGCTTCTTCTAAAAGTTCTAATACATATGCTGATTTGCTAAAAGCTACAAAAATTTTTGATTCAACAACAATTGATCTTAATTCTTTACCTAAACCTATTT
>JAJJMC010009534.1:0-11749 GCA_023531435.1 Papaver californicum
TTCAAAATCTCGGATCGACCGTTGGATGATTTTGTAAAAAAGAGAAGAAGGGGGCAAATTGTTAGTAAATTAAAAAAGCACGACACGTGGAAGAGGATCAAGTAAAGAAGCATCTAGACTAAAAAAGGTGAGAAACACAGGATCACTATCAAAGATATCGAATATCGAAAAGGCATGAGATGTTTCCTGAGCAAAGAGCTGCATGAGTGACACATAAGATCGAGAAAGCTGAACACCAACGAATAAAACAAACAGCATTGATTGATAGCTGTTCGGGAAAGCAAAAAGTTATTAATACTATATTATTTTATGATCGAGAAAGTAAAAGATAATAATTACTCTATTCTTTTAAAGATCGAGAAAGTAAAAGATAATTATTATTATATTATCTTAATGATCGAGAAAGTAAAAGATAATAATTACTCTATTCTTTTAAAGATCGAGAAAGTAAAAGGTAATTATTATTATATTATCTTAATGATCGAGAAAGCAGATTATAATAAATACTCTATGATCGAGGCCACAGAAGTCTTAAGGGATAAGGAAACACGTGTCGGACATATAAAGTATCGAACCAAGAAGCTGTTAAGAACGATCTGTCATCTATACGATCGCACCAAATAAAGATAAAGTACAAGGACGATAGATACATCGAAACAAGATGGATCGACCCAGAGAAGAATTGATCCAGAATCAATGACTAAGCTGAAGAAAACGACACGTGGTATAAAAAGCGATCAGAAAAATATATCTATAAATAGAGAAGATCAAACAACGAATAGGAGGACGGAAAAATTAGGAAGAAAAAACCTGAGAGAGGGAGGAGAAGAAATTTTTAGGTACAAACCTATGTGAAATAATTGTATAATGTTTGAATTTCTGTATTGAATGGAAAAGTGTAAAGATTATAAACCCAGAAATTATAAAACCTAGATGATTTATTGTATTGAGCTTAAACAATTTATGAAAAAGATGATTCTTTATTACTTTAAAAGATAGTTCTTTGTTATTCGTTTACATTTATTTAACTTGTATCCAAGAGTTTGATTGGTTGTTTAGCAAAAGGAATTTTTGGCTTAAACAATTTGGCGCTAGAAACAGGGATGAAAAAAGGATTTATCCTACCTGATAAATAAAACAGGGATTTTTTTTTTTTTTTTTTTTTTTTTTTTTTTTTTTTATGAATCATCTGGGGAAGAAAATTTTTTTTCTTTTGTAAGAAAATATGGGAAAATTTAATTTTACAAGATATGAAAAATAAGGCTTATTTACATAAGTATGTTTTATTAACGTGAAAAATACCTTGTGAGGAACAAAATAGATAAAAATATGAAACAAAAATTTTTTGAAGGAGGAAAAGCTGGATATGTGATAGGGAAAATTTACAGTTAAAATAATAATAAGAATCTCTTATGATTTAATAGATAAGAGTTCATTTGACTAATTTTTTGAGAAATTTTTAGATATCGAGGAAGGAAAACGATCGAGAAGGCACAAGATAGTGAAGAAGCAGCAAATTCTAGAAAATATGTCTCAAGACGCGAATTCTGGGAATCAAAATAGTAATGAAGGCTTGGAAAATAGACTAGAAGAAGGAAGTGATTCAGGACAACAACAAAATATTGAGGGAAATCATACCCCAAGTCAAGAATTGATGTCAAATACTGTGGTTCAGAATTTCTCTTCAGATCATGAGAGTTCTCGAAGAAAGACACGACAAATACAGGACCTATTAGAAGAAATAAAGGAAATAAGAAAGGAGCAAAGAGCAAGCAACCATCAAATTGAGTTACTAGCAACCGAAAATCAAGTTTTAAAAGATGTAATTCAGCGAGAACAAAGACCAACTGTGACTGGAGTACGAAATCAGGAGCCGATGTCGAGTAGACAAATATCAAGAAATGAACAGCGGAATCCAGATCAAAGAATAGTGTTAGCAGGATCGACATCTCGGGTCAGAAGACAACAGGAAAATAATTTCCAACGAACCCAATGGGAAACATGTTTGGAAGCGATGGAACAAATGAAGGAGGAAATTAAAGGATTAAAAAATAAAGAGGGGGGAAGGATAGAAGAGGTATTGAAAGAAGCAAAGCGAACACCGTTAGCGCAACATTTAACGCGCGTATCATTACCAAGAGAATATAATATTCCAGCGTTTGAATGTTACGATGGAACCAAGGATCCAACATCGCACTTAAAGTATTATACCGAGTAATGACGCGATGGGACGGTCATGAAGCAATCATGTGCAGATGTTTTCCGTCAAGTTTAACAGGGACAGCATTATTATGGTACGACAGGTTACCGGAAAATTCTATCAATAATTATGCACAACTGGCCAGAAAATTTTTAGAGGCATACATGTATAACAGACCAATTGATTCAGGGGAGGACAGACTTTATTCTTTAATGTCATGGCCGGAAGAATCGATCCGATCATATACAACTAGATGGCATTCAATATGTCAAGCAATAGGTGATTTAGACCCTATGACAGCTATAAACCATTACAAATGGGGGATTGTAGATCGGAAGAGTCAGCTCTTCGTTGAAATCCATCGAAACAATCCAAAAACTGAAGGCAAATTGAGAGAAATAATAGAAACATGTGCAAGACTCCAAGATATACAGGATCAAGGATCGAGAATTAATTCTGAAAATCAAGGAAACACAAGGAGAACAAATTCAGTTGAAGAATTACCAGAACAGAAAAGGAAATATCCTCCAAAAGTTGAATCAAAAGAATCAAAACATCCTCGACGAGGAAATGGAAAAAATTTTGCTCAACAATTTCGAGAAAGAACTTTTACCAAGCTTAATGTTTCATATTTCAGGTTATTCAACATTTTGAAGAATCGACCAGGTTTTCAATGGCCAATAACTAAGGGAAATCAACCGGAACATACACAACACTCCAAAGACTATTGTGAATACCATAACTACAAAGGACATACAACAGACAACTGTAGAAACTTTATAACGTTGGTACAAAGAATGGTCGATGCTGGAGAATTAAAGGAATTTGTTCAAAAAATTGAACCATCAGAAAAATATGATGAAGGCAAAGCAATACATATTCCATATAACAAACAGACAATTAATATTATTTCATGTGTGGAAAAGTGTGATACAGATTTGAATATAGCAATCAACAAGAAGTTGTGCAAGAGAATTCGGAACCACGAGGCCTTTAGAGTTCAAGGAAGGCAAGTAGAGTTATGGGAGGATTGGATGGCACATCCATTAACATTTTCTGCACAAGAAGTAAATCAAGAAATTGAAATGCATAATGACCCTCTTGTGTTGACGTTATTGATATCTGGTTGGAATGTCAAGAAAATACTCTTGGATGGGGGCAGTTCATTAAATGTGATGTTCTACAATACATTTTGTAAAATGGGTTTTAAACAAGATCAACTCATCACTTCACGATTTGTCATTTATGGATTTAATGGGATATCGTCCAAGCCAAAGGGAGAAATTGATCTTGAAGTATCGGCTGGACCGATCAACATTCTGACAAGATTTAGTGTTGTGGATGCACCATCCCCGTACAATGTTATAATAGGAAGACGATGGGTTCATCAATTAAAAGGTGTAGTATCAACATATCATCAGTACCTACGATTTCCAACACCGCGAGGAGAGATGGAGATAAAGGGTGATCAAGAAGATGCTAAACTTTGTGTAATGATGGAGACAAGAATAAATGAAGAACAGGAGCATTTACAATGTAAAAAGAAAAAAGAATCAAGAATTAAAGCAAAGGAAGAGGAAATAAATCAATACCTAGAAAAAAATGCAAAAAATAAAATAGAAAGTGACAAAGGAGAGAATAGCAAAAATCAAGAAAATTTGGAAAATCAGCCGCAAAAAGGGGCTAAGTAGCAATTAAAGGGAACCCCAACTCCAATTGGGATTCCAAAACCAGTTTTCACCCCAGTAGAGCAAACAAAAATTATAAACATCGGCACCATAGAATGCCCCAAGCAAGTGCGAATTGGGACGTTAATAAAATCAGATGTGGAACAACAGATAGTCAAATTGCTTTGTGAATATATGGATGTGTTCGCTTGGAGAATAGAAGACATGCCGGGGATCGATCCCAGCATCGTCCAGCATGAATTAAACATACATCCTGATGCAATTCCTTTTCGCCAACGGATACGAAAAGTCGCACCAGAATATCATGAACAAGTGGAAAAAGAATTAGCAAAACTTTTAAGTGCAGGATTCATTCGAGAAGTAAGATACCCTACATGGATTTCTAATATGGTAATTGTCCCGAAGAAGAACGGTGGAGTAAGAATTTGTATAGATTTTACCAATCTAAATAAGGCATGTCCAAAAGATAGTTACCCGCTCCCAAACATCGACCAACTAGTAGATGCTGTTGAAGGACATGAGATGTTATCATTCATGGATGGACAATCTGGATATAATCAGATAGCGTTAGCAGAAGCGGATCAGGAACATACATCGTTCTTCACTCCACGAGGATTGTATTGTTACACCAGAATGCCATTTGGGTTACGAAATGCAGGAGCAACATATCAACGTTTAGTGGACGCAATATTCAAACCATGGATCGGAAAAACTTTGGAAGTTTATGTGGATGACATGTTAGTAAAAAGCAAGTTATCTGGTGATCATTTGCAAAACCTGACTGAAATTTTTGGTGCACTACGAAAGTATAAGATGAAAATAAATCCAGAAAAGTGTATTTTTGGTGTTACATCAGGGAGATTTTTAGGATACCTGGTTACAAAAGATGGAATTCAAGTTGATCCAGCAAAAATACAAGCAATAACGGATATGCCATCACCAAACTGTATAAAGAGTATACAGAAGTTAAATGGGTGTTTGGCTGCACTAAGTAGATTTATTGCAAGGTCATCAGAACGATGTAAACCCTTTTTTGATGTACTTAAGAAGAAAAATAAATTTGAATGGAACGATCGTTGTGAGCAAGCATTTCAAAGTATAAAATTACATCTTGCCACCTTACCAGCATTACAAAAACCAGAACCAGAAGAAATGTTAACTTTGTACATAGCAGCAACAGAAAATGCCATTAGTGGAGTAATGGTGCGAACGAATGAGAAAATCGAGAAACCTGTATACTACATCAGCAAGACTTTGAATTCAGCAGAAAGAAATTATACAAAGATTGAACAATTAATTTTGTCAATGGTATTTGCTACTCAGAAGTTACGCACTTATTTTCTCACTCATTATGTTCGTATTTTAACCAAAGCTCCATTGGAATCAGTTTTAAAGAATACAGGGAAGGTAGGAAGAATAGCAAAATGGAACGCTCAGCTAGAACAATACAACATTGTTTATGAGTTACAAACTGCGCAGAAATCCCAAGTTCTAGCTGATTTTTTAGCAGATTTTCCAATCGAGGAAGAGTATGAAATTCAAGGACTACCGGGGTGCGAAGAAGAAGAACCAGTAGAGATACTAGATTCAAATAGTTCACAACGATGGGAGGATTTTGTTGATGGGTCGCGAAATAAAGAAGGAGCAGGAATAGGTATCGTGATTACAGCGCCAAAGGGAGAACGTATGGTACACTCATTTCGACTTGAGTTCGAAGAACATACGAATAACATAGTAGAATATGAAGCAGTGGTCCATGCTCTCAAACTCATTATTGAATTAGGAATAAGTGATGTAAGACTCACCAGTGACTCGCAGCTGGTGATTAGACAGATCGAGTTAAAATATCAAACGGTCGATGAGGACTTGGAACGATACAAAAATCTTGTACAAAGTTTAACAGTTTGTATTCCAAATATTATTTTTCGACATATGTCTCGTGAAAAAAATCGACATGCGGACGCACTGGCATATATCTCATCCATGATAAATGATCCAAATACTAAAGCACTAAAAATCGGGAGTATATATGAGCCATCCATAAGAGCACAAGTATTAAATAACATAGAAAAAGACGGTATCGATGACTCAGCCATACAAAATGCCATATCTCCATCGCAACAAGAAAATGATCAACCAAGTGAGCCAGATTGGAGAGTCCCGATACATCAATATTTACAAACTAAAGAATTACCAACGGATTCTAAAGAAGCAAGGAAAATTCAACTTAAATCAAACAGCTACCAACTTAGAGATGGAATTCTTTATCGACACTCTTTTCTTGGACCATCATTTCGATGTTTATCACGGAAAGAAGGATTACGAATTCTCAAAGAAATACATTACGGAGATGCAGGAAACCATAGCGGAAGACGATCGCTAGCATTAAAAGCCAAGATGCAGGGTTATTATTGGATTTCCATGTTGAAAGATTCGGAAGAAATGGTTCGAAGGTGCGAAGAATGTCAACGATTTGGTAAGAAAATCAAAGCACCAGCTACGGAATTAAATTCAATACTTAGCCCATGGCCATTCGCAAAATGGGGAGTCGATATAGTTGGACCATTAGCTGAAGGCACAAAGAAAAGAAAATACTTAATTGTGGCCACCGATTATTTCACCAAGTGGGTAGAAGCAAAAGCACTAGCGCGAATCAGAGACACTGATATTTTTACATTTTTATTCGAAAATATCATCTGTAGGTTTGGGATTCCAGCAGCGATAGTTTCTGATAATGGAAAACAATTCCAGGGGAAGAATATCGATATGTTATTTGAAACATATAATATTCAAAAACATAAATCTACACCTTTTTACCCACAAAGTAATGGGCAAGCAGAATCCACAAATAAAACAATTGCAACAAATCTGAAGAAAACATTGGATGGACATTATAATAGGTGGTGCGAACAATTACATAATACATTATGGGCATATAGAACCACGAGAAAAGCTTCAACTGGAGAATCACCATATCTTCTTGCTTATGGAACAGAAGCAGTAATACCAACAGAGGTTATTTTGCCTACAACCAGAACAGAAGCATGGGAGAAAAACCTAAATTCAGATCTCATGTTACAAAAATTGGATGACTTGGAAGAAAGAAGAGAAGTGGCACTCCAAAAAATGGAGAATTATCAAAGGGGATTAGCTCGAGAATACCATAAGCGTGTAAAATCCCGAAATTTTGTCCAAGGTCAATATGTCCTCCGACAAATAACAGAACATCAAAGGGACAAAAGAGCAGGAAAATTCGCACCAACATGGGATGGACCATATGTGATTCAAGCACCGGCAGGACAAGGGTCGTACTATCTTCAGAATTTGCAAGGAGAAATTTTAAAGCATCCGTGGAATGCACAATATTTAAAGCTTTACTATCTGTGAATAACACCGCAAAAAACAGGTACATAAACAATTAATTCATTATTTCTTTTATAATCACTCCAGGAGCATCGTACCATGGAGAATTTTATAATTCCATTAATCCCGGGATGTCATATACTTTGAACCCAGGAATATCAAATCTTGGAGATTACCATGATAATCAAAATTCCATTAATCACGGAATTTCATATACTCTGAGCGCTCAAAATCAATCCAGAAACATCATATTCTGGATATCGTTGCGATTGACGACATAATCATACACAAAAGGTGAACATTATCCTTAGAGAATTTTATTAACAACGAAATTCTTATCAAGAAGGGGTTCCTAATTATTGGTTTATCAATTTTCAGAGTACAGTTCGGGACCAACCCTGTATCTTACCCCTGGCCCGGGTTTGTTTCGTATGTGTGGGATCTCGAACAACATGATTTGAGGTAAAAAGTACTTCGATTCATGGGACTTAGAAAATCATATGATAGCCAAAAAGATTACTTAATCATATTTTCTTGTGCAGGGAACAGCATAAAAGGCAAGTCTAAAAATTACAAAAGAAAATCTTTGAAAAAAACACACAAAGTACAAGATGGAGGAGTTAACAGAAACTGAAACTACAAAGAATATAATCAAATATCAGGAAGACCGGATCGAGATGGTGGAGGAGGAACTGCAGGCACAGGAGCGCGCTTATTAAGCACTGAGGGATCGGATTTTGCACGATCTAAAGCAGTATTGAAGGACATCGCAATCTTCGCTTTAGCCTCTTGCCTGACCCATTGCACAAAATCACGCCCAAAGTTGATTTCTTTGTGAAGCTCTTCGATCTTTTGCTGATCTATTGCTACTTGAGTACTAAGATGTGATGATTGATTTTTCTCTTCACTTAATTGTGCAATTAATGAATCAATCTCTCGATCACGAGCATTAATTTTAGAAAGTTCAGTAGATAGTCGAGCATGTAAATTCTCAATTTTTGTGGCGCTAAGAGTCACATTATATTCAGAAGTCTTTAACTCTTGAGTAATCTTTTTCACTGAATCTTTTGCTGAGTTAAGCTCAGTTTCTGCTTGTGTTGCACGATTCTTAGCCTCATTTAACTTTGTCTCCAGTTCTGAAAATACAAGAAAACATCAGACAAATTTTATGATATCAAGAGCTATAAAATCAGTTAAACCAAAAATGTACCTCTGACAACAGATTTAAACTCTAATTCTTTGTGAGTTAGCAATTTTACAACTTCTCGATATTTTGATTCTGCTTTATTACGCCTCCAAATGGCTAAATCAGAACTATCGTTCAGTTGAGTCAGTTTATCTCTAACCACATTCATCTCTTTGAAAACTTCCCTTGCATGGTTATTCAATTGTACCATTCTACGTTCGATCCTAAATAATGTCTCCATATTTTCCACTGGACCTAGTATAAAATTTAAAAGTTTCATATAAATCAAGTAAATAAAATAGTAATTGAAAAGGAATGAAAAATAAACCTTGATTTTGATTCTGAAGATCTTGATTGTGATCTTCAATAGTTCGGAGACGATCCTGTTGTTGCTGATATTGATCATTATGTTGATGTTGAAGCTGTTGAAGTTGTTGAAGTTGTTGTTGAAGAAGAGTATTTTGCTGTTGTAATTCATCATTCACCTGTTGTAAGGAGACATTCTTTTCCTTCATCTCCGCTGATTCTTTCCTGAATATCAATCTCATCATGGTAGCTCGAGCTTTATAAAATTTATAACCACTGAACAGACAGTCATTACCATATTGAAGCTGGGCTAGAGCCTGTTGTGGAAGTGAATATAATGAACTATCAGACAGAGTCAAGACTTCATTGAAGGTTGGAGGAGGCTTTACAGGAAATCTCTGCTCAAAAACATCACTCTTGGACCATGCATCCAAAGCTTCGTCCATGGGGATCGCACTAAGTGAATCCTTGAATCGAGACATGAAGCCAGAATCAGATTTGATAATATCAGGATTAGATGAAATATTCCAAAGCTCTTGAGAAAGAAACCATTTATATGCTTCTTCTTCATCCCCAATTAAATTGAAACCTTCACTGGAGATTCGATCGGAAATAGACTTCAGAGTAGAAGGATCGGCACTTGGAATTGAAGTATCGACCTCAACAGCAACAGAAGGAGATCGAACCAAAATTTCAGAAGGGGCGATCGATTCTACAATTACTTCAGAAGTCCCTTCGACTTCACAAGGGATCGAACTGGAAGGAGGGATCGAACTGGAAGGAGGGATCGAACTGGAAGGAGGGTTTTCATCTTCAGTACGATCAGTAATGTTAACTTCATCAACAATGGCGGTATCAGCCTCAACATTCATGTTTCCCATACCACCAATTGGAAGTATCTCGGCATTATCTTTCTCCGATGAATTCTTTTCTTCAGAATGAGATACTTCATTCACTACATCAATAAGATCATCAATAACAATATCATCTCCCTCTTCTTGAGGAAGGCCAGAAAAAGTTTCCAATGCACCATTATCAGGTACAGGGGAATCAAGCACGAAATCAAATGGAAGTGGAGAAACAACGTTATAAAAATTGGATGAAGTACCAGAAGAAGGTGCAACCATAGGATTGGATCGTTCCGATACCACAATTTCTGCTGGCATCGAGGAAACTGGAATAACATCGATAGGATCAAACTGATCCAATGGAAGAGCAACCATCGAGCTTCCTTCTCCCCTATTCGTACTGGGAACCATCTCTCCTATAACCTCGGTTGAGAGTTCAAGAGTTCTGGGCCTCTTTTGCTTCCTCTCTGCTGCGAGAACTAATTTTCGCTTTCCTCTACCATCAACTACGGGTTCGATCGTTTGTTCATCCTCGACGATCTGTTTATTCTCGACGATTTTAATACCACGATCAGGTGGAGGAAGAGGGATTCCGATATCCAAAGAAGGATCAACCTGAAGTCAAAAAAAAATAAAAAATAATAATAAATAAAAATATTTAAAGAAGTCATTAAAGATCGATACACTATAAAGAAATGGTATCAACTAAGAATTCCGAACCTTGAAGTCAAATTTATAATCATCAAAGTTCAATTTCCAGGGGCAATAGTTCGGAAAGCAGTTGCGAAGATGTTGAATTTCACTAGTAGGGAGATCACCATATACCCAAGGTCCCTCGATCAGAATAGGAGTACGATACCACCTATAATCATGTTCTCGACGAATTCTCTCATTCGAAGGAAAATCAGCATTAGTGAATGGGGCTACCTTGATTCTGGGGTCATCAACTTCTCGAAGAAGAGGAAACCCTTGGGAGCATTTGCGAACAGGACTAACACTCCATTTAACAAAATTCTTAACAGTAATACCATCACCATAAGTATTCTGGAAATTCTCAGGCGTATAATTAACACGTTCCGAGGGATCGGGAACATAGCAAGTAAGACGGGTACGACCCTCACTGCGAAGGGTACATTCATCGAGAATCCGCCACCAGTTACCATTATACTGTGTGATGGAACGAAGTTGAGTATGTGGAGCCCTGCTGCGAGTAGCAAGAACTGTGAATTGGAAAGGGTTATTTTTCTCATACAGAGGAAGATGAAGACCAGCTTCCAAGGCACCAACAGAAATTAATAATCTATGATGGGTATATTGAAATTTTCTCATCGAATCATAGGTCATCATATCGGAAGTACTATCCGCAAAAGAAACTTTAAACCCTTGAAGGTTATGTCTTCTTTTAAATTCTTCAATATCCATGGATCGATAGCTATAAGATGACATTGACCGTTTACTTTTGGGGGCAACATTAGGAATATCGGGAGAAGAATCCCGTACGGTGCGAGGTACAGCAGGAGAAGGAGTAGCAATAGATGAATCTCGACGGGAAACAGCGTATTGAGATGAAGAAGTCCTACTTGATCTCCTGTTTCCACCCTGGTTGCTGGTAGTGTCAGATTTCCTTGGAGACATATTGAAGATCTGAGCAAAAAGAAACGAAAGAAAGAAAAGATTAACATATGAAGAAATTACCTATTAATAATTACAGTGTAAAAAAGAGTCTCTTTATTCATGCATAACCTGAGAATCACAATCTTTTCACTACATCAATAGACCCACAGCCATAAAAAGAAAATTTCGAATCAAGAAAAGTAAAGTTACTTACATGAAGAAAAGAAATTAACAATGGTCAAATTGAAGTAGAGAAGAAACCAATTAACAAGAACAGAGCTCCTGAGTAGTAGGAAGATTTGAAAAGATTAAGGAAAACAAGATGCAATAACTAAAAGAGAAAAAGACAGTAGAAAGTTACAGGATATTTAAAAAAGGAGAATATTAACCGCCACAAGATGGGAGAACGAGATAATCGGAAAAGATTTGATTTCATAAAAAAGAGAAAGTGTAACTGACATAATCATGTGCATAAAAGTAATAAATACAGAGCCAGCGGAAAACTCGGAGAACGTGCGGAAAAGAAACTGACAAGTCCTTCTCT
>JAJJMC010009539.1:0-11156 GCA_023531435.1 Papaver californicum
GTTTTATTTCATGAATTGATTGGGTATATAACTTTATAGAATGGAAAAGAAAAAGGCAAAATTGGGATATGCATATATCATACAGTCGTTGCTCTTGCGTTTAACCAAATATCTCTGAATCAGTGCTCTCAACTAGATATTGTACCTGAATCTCTGGAAATAAAAATACAGGTACAGCCTTATTAGACGGTGCGCGACTTACTTCAATGAACCAATGGGATGAATACATATCCTCAAGTCTCATCTATCAAGCTTTAACTAGAATCAACAGCCACGCACTGAGCTAATCAGTGGCGATTTTGTATTCCTCGGGAATGAAACGGTTTACATTTATAGGTAGAGTCCATTGTGCTTTAGTGAATACGGCGCTTCTGGTACCTTTGTGCGTGGCTGACTGAAGGATTTCAAGTATTGATGAACATAGGAAGTGTTAGGATGGATGCTATAAAGAAAATAAAAAGAAAAATAAAAAGAACACACAAGATTTACTTGGTTCACAAAAATTAGGCTACGCCCAAGGAGCAGCTCCAGTATTCACTATAATCACAAAATAGTGTTCCAGAGAAATACAAAGATACAAACCCTACATAGGGCAAATCTCCGGGTCCGGGCCTATCGGCCTGTCTCTCTGTTCCATAAACAAACCTCTCAAAAAATTTATTTAATTTCCCAACGGACCGCCAGTCGGATCGGGTCAAGTGCCAAACCGGGTCGTGCACTACCAGGCTCCACACAAACATAACAATCTCCCACTTGGGGACTGGTCACATCACAACGCACCCTAACTCCATTCTGAACAAACTTCAAAACACATCGATCACCAAAACAACTCTCTTAACTAATCATCAAACTCGAAGACCCACTGAAGCTGCACACAACTTCAGTTTCTCAAGGATCATTGGTTTTGTCAACATGTCTGCTGGATTCTTTGCTCCGTCAATCTCTCAAGTGTCAACTGACCATCTTCTATCAAAGATTGAATGAAATGATATTTAATATCTAAGTGCTTGGTTCTGGAATGGTATGTCGTATTCTTCGCTAAGAAACTAGCACTCTAACTATCACTATGCAAAACTTTATTTCCTTTCTTCATACCCAATTCGTCCAAGACATATTGTAACCATATCATCTCCTTGCTCGCGTCAGTAGCAGCAACATATTCTGACTTTGTAGTAGAAAAGGCTACTTCTTCTGCAAATTAGAACCCCAGCTTACAGCAGTACCACCCAAATTATACACATACCCAGTAGTACTCTTTCTACCATCAACATTTCCAGCCAAGTCACCATCAACATAACCCTGCAACTTCATACTAGAACCGGTGAAACAAAGTCATGTATCTGCAGTACCCTTCAAATACCGAAGTAGCAACTTGACTGCATCCCAATGTTGCTTTCTTGGATTACTCATGTCACTACAAGAAAAACGGGTTTAAGCGACATATCGTTTTAAGTCGCTTAAAGCCCCTTTTAAGTCGCTATAACAGTTATAGCGACTAAAAGTGGCACTCGCTCCCTTGGTTGTAAAAAGCCAGCCTTGTAAAGTTCTTGAGCGGCCATGCAATCGCTCTAGTAATCAACCAACTTACCTAAAGCGAGTACTCTTCTTATTGCTTAAGATCTAGACCAACTACCATGGAGCAAGTAAAATTCTGATCGCTTAACATCTAGACCAACCAATATAGCAAGTAAAATACCAATCGCTTCAGATAGAACAACCCTTCTAAAGCAAGTAAAATACCTAGTTGATAGATACATAGAACAACTCGTCCTGAATTTGCTTGGTTAAGGTTTTAGGCGACCAAATAATTTTGCTCGCTAAAAAAGATTTCTTATTTTGATTGGCCTGAAGTTGGTTGCTTAAGTTTTTAAGCTACAAAACTTTTTACTCTCTAAAAGCGATTTGTGACTTAGGAGCTATTAAACTACCTAGTTGGAAGATACATGGAACAACTTAGCCTGAAGTTGCTTGGTTAAGGTTTTAAGCGACCACATGATTTTGCTCGCTAAAAGCGATTTCCGATTTTGATTGTCCTGAAGTTGGTTGCTTAATCCCAAAATTTAATTGTAATTAAAAAAGTTATCACTAATTAAGATTATATAATTAAAATGACAACTTGTAATTAAGATTAGAAAATTACAAATATATTGTTGCATTTGAGTATCCCACCAAAAAACATTACCTTTTTACAATCCTGTTTCCCACCCATCCCCGACAAGAACCAAAAAACATACAAAATTAATGGTTCCTGTATCATCTTAATGTCTAATTTTCACTTCCCCAAAAGAACAAAAAACATACAGATCAGACTGCACATCCATTGTTCACCAAAAAACTGCACATTCATTGTTCACCAAAATAAAAGGGGCTTTAAGCGAGGTTAGTCAGACTCATCCTCCATAGACAAATTATTCGCCTGATTATCATCAGCACGTCCATCTACCTGCAAATCACGATCATCACCAGCATTGTCGTCCTCATCTTCATGCTCATCTAGGGAATCATCTTCCAAATAATCTGGCATAGCTTGAATTCCCATCTTCTTCAAAGCCTCATCCATATAGTCTCTGAGATTACGCTTTCTCCGTTCCAGCTTTGCCACTTTCTTCTTTTCTGAGTCCAGCTGTTCTTTGAGAGCAGTCAATTGTGCTTCATTTCTTTCATATAAGCTGAAGCTGCCGGGAGCGACTTTTGACTTACGAGCACGCTTGGCCCCATAGCGACGAGGATCAAAAACCTTTGCATATATTTCTTCAGGCGTGTAGTTGACTTCACCTTGACAAACCTGCTCACTCAACCGATTCATTTCTGACTGCATAAACATTGTAAAAAAACAGGAAAACGATTAATTTACACCTACCGCCAGCACGTTTTAATATAAATATGTTAAATTGACCTTCAAAATATACATGTAAACCTGACCAGGTTGACACTTCAGACTATAGGTAGGTTCGTAATTCCAAAAACCAAACACTACTAAGACCCACAAGTAAACAGGCTACAGTCAGACCGATAACCCATTGTTGAAGCAAAGTGTTGTCCACATAAAGTGACATATATGTATCATCACAGCATAGATATGACTTCTTACAAGTTCATATATGAAGGGTTTCAAAGGCTACTCCATATCTAAACACCATACAAACTCCCGTATAAAAAACATTAGAGACAAAAAAACTTCAAACACTGACATTTTCTACAACAGCTGATGGGTTCAGGCATAAAACAAATACCAGAAGGTTTTTGTTCAGTACAGTACTTAAAACTGAGAAACTATTAGAATTATATTTTGCAAGAAAAATAATCCAAATAGAAGTAATGCAATGACTTTTCAAATAATCTTTCTTATATTCTGTAGTGTCCTATTACTGTGCAGTTATGGGGAGAAAAAAAAAGACATGCTTATTGAAATGAAAACAAAAAAGAAAATAAAAGTTAAAAAATTGTATATCCACACATGTTCAGACATATTCTTATTTGATTTCAACATTCACCTCATCTCAGAGTTCAAATTGATGATTGCGGCACAATAATAACAACTACAATCAGAAAACAGAGACCATCATGAGTAATACAGATTCTAATTCTTCTAATATCTAGTACCATGGCTCATGAACTATTTCACACGATAGTTGTTTTTTATGTCAAATTCACTAGAGAAGAAACACTTGCGAGCATAAACTAAGAAGAGAAACTGAGTTACAAGGAAATTTGTACCTGCCAATCTTCACACACTTTACCGAGCTTGCTAGCCTTGTGGGTTACCATGAACATACTGAGTGGATCAACTGGGAGATTTTTGCGTGCCTAATTATATAGAGATTGTTAGTGTACCCCACTAAAAGTAATTAAGACATAAATAACAACCAAAATACAACAATAAACAATTTAAGATTTACCCTCTCATGCGCTTTCCTAGCAAAACTCTGCGTACCATTTGTATGGTTCAGAGCTTGTGCCTTCCGTGCAGCCCTTGATTTCTCTGATGCAGCCTACCAATTAAATATGAAAAATGCAAGTTAGGAGACACTCTAGCAAATATCTGGACACCACAGCTCCATGTTAAATGTTAAACATAAATTTATTATCTAAGATGTCAAATCATCAAAAATACATTGCACAAAGAGATGACCAGCAAATTAATATACCTTAAACGCAACATCCATGTTGAAGAAGTCACACATATATATCCAGTCATCCACATTGCGGATTCTTGGGGATGGCTGTAGCAAAGCTTCTTCATGACTACCAAACGAGCGATAGTGCTTAGCCAACTCAGAGTGATATCTCACGTAAGCCAGCCTCGTTTGTGTTCTAATAGCCTTTTCAGCGTTTGCGTCATCAGGTACTAAGATATAGTAATCCTAGGAGAAAAATAAATATGTTAAACAATGACTAGTGATTAAAAAAATCTATTGAACTAGAAAAATATTAATAATAGAAAATGTGAATGAAGTATTACCCTGACAAGTTTAGATACTCTTGCTATCTTTTCTTCAGGCATATTTCTAAACAGACGCACGGTCAAAGGAAAGTTGTCACTCTGGTGCACCCACATACCTTTGTCGAGTGGTCATCATATCACTCATGTGTTTCGGCGCTCTTTGTCGAGTGGTCATCGGATCATTCCGGGGAACTTGCTTTACAAGACCGCCTCTACTTCTAACCATTTCTGAAAAGAGAGACCTGAACTGTTAGGTATGATATGAGATAATACAGAAAACAATGAATGCTATGGTTCTCAAAATCCAATAGAAAAAGTAAGATTCAGATTATAAGATTAGGTTTGAATAGAAAGTCATATATAATCTTGTGAGAAAACAGAAATGAGAAATAGGATTTAAGAAATGAGACATTAATCAAATATATTGGCAAGTCTATCAGTTTGACTGTTCAGGCACTATGTGAAGGGTGAATTTATAACACTTGTAGAAATGGGGGTGAAATATACTGGTTCTACGAGTAGGTAAAAAATTCTTACTTTTGGCTGATAAACTAACAATAGAATAAAAACTCAGTTCAGGTAAGTTGTCCATAGAATAAAAAATTCTTAATTGATAGATATGATTAAATTGATAAGAGTGAAAAGAACAATCTTAATCTACAAGAGGAATGCAAGAACTCCAGACACTTCTAACACTACGTTAACAAATGTATGGACTAAGGTAGTCACATCTGTGAAAACACTCAACAGTTGCAAAGTAACTACCATCCCTGATTCCCTTCCATTCTTAATAAATATGGAGTTCAACAGGATGTGTCATGGCAGAGTACTACAGAGACAACAGGATGCACGCAAGAGCTTTGAGCATACAGTGAACGAAAAGAGAGGCGTAAGTTACTTCGCAATCGTTGTGAGTCTGATGCGCTAAACGGCGGCAACCTATGGACAAGCTTGGACAACTTCACAAAGACCTGTAGACATCAAGGGAGGAAAAAGTCATACCTTACTAAGAAGCAATGAGAATTAGAAGACTCATTATATTGAAAAAATAGTTAGTCATGAGCTACAGAATGAAGAGATACGAGTCCAGGCCTTATTAGCTATTCAAATGAGACTCTACGGTGATCAATGTCGTATCAAAGTTAGATCAAAATAGGATGGAGGCGAAATACTATAAAAATTCTATAAAAACGTGCAATGGAAGTGTGTAAGCATCTACACGAAATTATAATAACGAAGTAAAACACATAAATTTTGAAGAGCTGCAAAAAATCTGTAACTATAGCAACATGTCCAGCAATAACAGAAAGATTGAATGTGAGGGGAGCATACAGTGAACGACAAGAGAGGCGTAAGTTTTTTTTCCTTCGAGTTTGAAAGGAATAGCTTTGGCGTGGTATTACCAGAAGGGTCGGTAAATTATTATACGCAGTTAACCCGCAAGTTCTTAGAAGCATACATGTACAATCGGCCCGCAGATGCAGGGATGGATAAGTTATACTCACTTGCCTCATCAGAAAAAGAAATCATTCGAGATTATACAGTTCGTTGGTAAACGATCTTCCAAGCAATTGGGGATGTAACTCCATAGGTTGCAATCAACATTTATAAGTGGGGAGTCGCCAATCGGGAAAGCCAACTCTTTGTAGATATCCGTAATACAAATCCAAAAACCAAAGGAGATCTCAGAGATATCATTGAAAAATGCACAAGATTGTAAGACATTCAGAGGCAACATCCGAGAATAATATCACCACCACAAGGGAATGCAAAAAGAGCCAATTCAATAGAACCATCGTCCGGAACCGGGAAGAGGTTTGCGGGAAAATATCCGAATAATGAATCAAAGCAAACAAATATGGACGAAAGAAGAAAGTCTATCCAACAATTTGAGGAACAAATCTTTACTAAACTCAATATTCCTTATTCTGAAATTTTAAATGTGATAAAAAATAGACCAGATTTTCATTGGCCACGAACAAAAGAACAACAACCTGAACACACACAAAATTCAAAAGAGTATTGTGAATACCATTGTTATCGGGGCCATTCCACAAACCGATGCAGAAATTTAATAATGCAGGTGCAAAGGTTAATTGACGCGGGGGAGTTAAAAGAATTCATTCAAACAACTGATCCACTACCAAGGCTTAATAAGGGAAAAGCAATAAATATTCCTCAAAATAATCAAACTATAAACATGATCATATATTCTAAGTCAGGCCAATCATCCATGAGTGCAGCGATCAATATGAAATTGCATAAAAGAGTCCACAATCATGAACTCTTCAAGGTTGCAGGAAGACTTACTGAGTCATTGGAAGGACGCATGGCGTCCCCATTAACTTTTTCTGCAAATGAGGTTGATCAAGAGGTTGAAATGCACAACTATCCATTGGTAATTACACTGCCTGTATCGGGATGGAACGTAAGGAAAATTCTTATGGATGGGGGAAGTTCCCTTAATGTGTTGTTTAATGATACCTTTTGAAAAATGGGATTAAAAGATGATCAGCTAACTCCTTCTTGCTATACAATTTATGGGTTTAACGGATTAGCTTCAAAGCCAAAAGGAGAGATCTTGCTTGATGTTGCGGCATGTCCGATAAGTATTTTGACAAAATTCAGTGAAGTGGAAGCTCCGTCTCCATACAATGCCATCATCGGTAGGCGCTAGGTTAATCAGTTAAAAGGAGTAACCTCAACGTATCACCAATACTTGCGGTTTCCAACACCGCAATGAGGAATGGAGATAAGAGGAGATCAAAATGAAGCAAAATCTTGCATCCTAGCTAAAGTTCGTATGAATGAAGAACGACAACAGCAACAAAAAAACAAGAAAAAGGAACGCAAAATGAAGGAAAAAAAAGATGCCCTGGACCAGTATATGAGTCAAACTGATGGGAAAAAAGCAATAAATGAAACAAGTGAAGATGTTGAAGAAAAAGGAAACACATCAAAAGCAGATCAAGGAAATAATCCAGCATAGCAACCAAAGGGGGCTCCCAACTTTTAGGAACTCCCAAACCCACATTTACCCCGATAGAGGAAACCAAAAATGTTAATATAGGAACAGGAGAGTTTCCCAAGTTAATAAGGATTGGGACGCTGATGGAGACGGAAAGGGAGCGAAATTTGATCTTATTACTTCGATTTTTTGTAGATATATTTGCATAGAAAATGGAGGACATGCCAGGTATCGACCCAAATATTGTACAACACGAATTGCATATACACCCCGATGCCACACCTTTTCGGCAACGTATACGTAAAGTTGCACCCGAATACCATGTGTCAGTAGAGAATGAATTAAAAAAGCTCATGGATGCGGGATTTATCCGAGAGGTGCGATACCCAACTTGGATCTCTAACATGGTGATTGTACCAAAAAAGAATGGAGGCGTAAAAATTTGCATAGACTTCACCAATTTGAACAAAGCATGCGCGAAAGACAGTTATCCACTCCCCATCATAGATCAGTTGGTAGACGCTGTTGAAGGTCATGAAGCCTTATCCTTTATGGATGGACAATCAGGGTATAACCAGATCGCACTATCTGAAGAAGATCAAGAGCACACTGCATTCTTTACCCCACGCGGTTTGTATTATTACACCAGGATGCCATTCGGATTAAGAAATTCCGGAGCAACATATCAACGGTTGGTTGACGCAATTTTTAAACCATGGATAGGACATACTCTGGAAGTTTATGTGGATGAGATGTTAGTAAAAAGCAAACTTGTAACAAATCATTTACAAGATTTGAAAGAGATATTTCAAGCCTTGCGGAAATATAGAATGAAGGTCAATCCTGACAAGTGCATTTTTGGGTTCACTTCAGGGAAGTTTCTGGGATATTTAGTTACTCAAAAAGGAATCGAAGTGGATCCCGCAAAATTTCAAGCAAAAGTAGACATGCCATCTCCAAGGAATATTAAAGAAGTGCAGAAGCTAAATGGATGTTTAGCCGCACTTAGTATATTTATCGCAAGATCATCGGAGAGATGCAAACCCTTTTTTGATATTTTAAAAAAGAAAAATAAATTCGAATGGAATGAGAAATGTGAGAAAGCCTTCCAAAATATCAAGGTCTACCTTGCAACGTTACCTGCACTGCAAAAGCCAAAGCCCGAAGAAATTCTAGCCTTATATATTGCGGTAACCGAAGACGCAGTAAGTGCGGTGTTAGTCCGGACCAATCAAAAGATTGAAAAGCCAGTGTATTACATTACTAAGACTTTGAACCCTGCAGAAAGAAATTATACGAAAAGAACAATTAATCTTAGCACTGGTGTTTGCTACCCAAAAACTACGTACATATTTTTCAGACACATTATGTGCGGGTACCAAGCAAAGCACCATTGGAGTCAGTACTAAAGAATGCAGTAAAAGTCGGAAGAATAGCAAAATGGAACGCACAACTCAAGCAATTCAACATATTATTCGAATTACAAACTGCACAAAAGTCGCAAATTTTGGCTGATTTCCTTGAGGAATTTCCGCTGGATGATAACTTCGAAATTCAAGGTTCGCCCGGATTTAAAAATTGACATGTTTCATTTTTCATTTCCTAATTTTTATTGACATTGGTTACTTATTATTTTATGATACAAAATTTCAAGGTTTACCCGGAATTGAAGATGGTGACCCTCAAGATATCTTGAATTCTGTAAATCCCAAAAGATGGGAAGTATTTGTTGAAGGAGCCAGGAATAGAGAAGGTGCTGGAATCAGAATCGTAGTTACAACTCCTACAGGGGATAGAATGGTACATTCATTCCGCCTCGAGTTCGATGAACATATAAATAATATAGTGGAATATGAAGTTGTGGTTCACGCCCTCAGACTTATTATTGAGTTAGAGATAAGCGATGTTCGACTCACAAGTGATTCACAATTAATAATTCGACAGGTTAAATTAAAATATCAAGCGCTTGATGAAGAATTGATAGAATATAAAAATCTTGTGCAAAGACTGGCGCTTCAGATTCCAAATATAACCTTTCGGCATCTATCCAGAGATAAGAATCGACATGCTGATGCATTAGCATATATTTCTTCAATGATAAAGGATCGAAATACATCAGCGGTAAAAATTGGGCGTATTTATGAACCATCAATCAAGTTGTGGGCAGTTGAAAATATACAAGAACAAATGGAGAAAGATATTGAAGATGCAGCTATCCAAAATAAAGCAAATTTCCCACAAAAAATAGAAGATCACCAAACCGAAGAAGATTGGAGAGTTTCGGTCCATCAATATTTGCAAAATGGGATATTACCCGTAAATTCTAAAGAAGCATGGAAGGTGCAATCAAGATCTGTAAATTATCAGTTGCGGGATAGAATTCTTTACCGAAAGTCTTTTTTGGGACCGTTACTTCGATGTTTATCAAGAAAGGAAGGGCTGCGAATTCTCAAAGATATACATTATGGTGATGCGGGAAATCATAGTGGAAGACGATCACTGGCTTTAAAGGAAAGACACAAGGTTATTATTGGCCATTTATAAATAAAGATGCGGAAAACATGGTAAGAAGGTGTGATGAATGCCAGCGTTATGCAAAAAAGATAAAAGCTCCCGCAACAGAACTTAATTCGGTGCTCAACCCTTGTCCATTTGTAAAATGGGGGATAGACATTGTCGGACCATTGGTGGAAGGAACTAAAAAGAGAAAATATTTGATTGTAGCCACAGATTATTTCACTAAATGGGTTGAGGCCAAAACTCTTGCACATATTAGAGATACCGATGTTTTTAAATTCGTATTTGAGGATATAATCTGTAGATTTTGGAATTCTGGTGGCCATAGTCTCGGATAATGGACAACAATTACAAGGAAAAAGTATTGATATGCTTTTCGAAGAATTTAATATTCAAAAGAATAAGTCTACTCCGCTCTATCCGCAAAGCAATGGGCAAGACGAAGCAACAAATAAGACAATTGCCATGAATATAAATAAAACTCTTGATGGTCAGTATAAACGACGGTGTGAGCAGCTTCATAACACATTATGGGCATACCGTACTACTAGAAGGGAATCCACTGGTGAATAACCATTTCTTCTTACTTACGGAATAGAAGCAGTTATTCCAACGGAGGTCATTCTACCCACTACAAGAACAGAGGCATGGGAGAAAAATTTAAATTCATATTTAATGTTGGAAAAGTTGGATGATCTAGAAGAAAGAAGAGAATTTACACTTCAAAAAATGGAGAATTATCAAAGGAGACTAGCAAGAGAATACAATAAAAAAGTAAAGATGCGGAATTTTGTGGAAGGACAGTATGTTCTGCGGTAAATCCCGGAATACCAAAGAGATAAAGCAGCGGGAAAATTTGCACCTACGTGGGGAGGACCTTATATTATACAAGACACTGTAGGACAAGGATCGTACCACTTGCTGATAGGTGCATAAATCATACATTTAAAGTAGTTTTTCCTGACCCTTATGTGCTATATTTGAGTGAATTATTAGGTATTTTGATTACTTTAGAAGTTTAGTCGCCTTTTCAGGTTACAGTTCAGAAACCCGCAGAATGGAGCTTAAAAGCTAGAATCACCGAGGAGCCAGTGAAACTCTGCTTAAAATAGGGCTTTCATATACCACAGTGTAGGGAATTGAATTACAAAGCCAATGGTGAAAGAATGAAGTCATTCTTATCAAAATTGAGGAAGATATGGGCAAAGCCCCGAAGTGGCTTATTTG
>JAJJMC010009552.1:0-17937 GCA_023531435.1 Papaver californicum
CTCACTAGAAATTAAGGTGCAAATTAGACACTAAAATGTGTCTATCACTAGTGCTTATACAACCCATATGATATAGATGGCCTTATGAGATTTCCTCATTACCGATTGTGGAACTCTAAAATCCCATCGAAGGCATCTTTTATAGTTTGGATTTTTTGTTATCAAGGTGCTCCTACTTTAGATTTCTTGTTCAAGGCTGGTAAGATCTAGAATGCAAACTTTGCTTTTTGTTATATTGATATTGAAACAAACCATCTATTTTACATTACAAGTTTGGAATCACTTTTTCAGCAGTTTTGATATTCAATGGGCTTTTGTAAAAAGTGCTAAATATACTTTTTGGGAGTGGAAGTGTGATAAATTAGGAAGCCTGATATAGGGGCTCCAACATCAATAGAGGGGTTCCAATAATAAGACGAAATAGGGACATTATGAAGTAAAACTCAAAAACCCCTTATCCATAATATTTTCACAATGCCTAAACCACCCTGATTAGTTAATCTTAATTACACTAACTAATTAAAAAATTAAGCTAATCATGATTAATTAAACATAATCTTTTACTTAATCAAATGATTTGAAAAAAAAATTCTTTTGAATTTGTGTTTGGTGGGAAGAAAAATTAGAAGAAATTTTAAGAAATTTTTTTTTTTTTTAAACCCTAGATTTTGATTCAATAAACCATAGTAGCATTGAGTATACCTCTAATTTATACTCTTGATCTTTTTATGGCTCAAATTTGATGAAATCACGATTTGAAAGATTGATTTTTTGTTGTTCAGAGAAACTTACGGTTGGGTTTCATGTCGAACCCAACCGTAACACCAAGAACACCGAAGAACACCATTTTTGCCCAGATTTACGGTTGGGTTTTCAACCAAACCCAACCGTAACTAATTTTTTCTTCATATTACGGTTGGGTTATTAAACAAACCCAACCGTAACTTCAAATGTAGGAGATGAAGATTCAATTAAGATTTACGGTTAGGTTTTCAACCAAACCCAACCGTAACTAATCTTTAAACCCCAATCGTAAAATTAGATAAATATATTTTAAGATTTTTTAATTTCTATCATGTATATAATAGAAAAATGAAGCTAACCCAAAAAAATAAGGTCAATCGGACATCGTATGAAGGAGTTATGATCAAAACGGTGAAATCTATTTGTATCCAGGAATAGTTACGTTGGGTTCGCCAATAAACCCAACCGTAAATTTGGGCTCAATGAAGCCTAAAAATCTCAAATTTACGGTTGGGTTTATTGGCGAACCCAACCGTAAATATTCCTGGATACATTTCATCGTTTTGATCATAACTCCTTCATACGATGTCCGATTGACCTTATTTTTTTTTGGTTAGCTTCGTCTTTCAATTCTATACAAGATAGAAACAAAAAAAATCTTAAAATCTATTTATCTAATTTTACGATTGAGGTTTAAAGATTATTACGGTTGGGTTTGGTTGAAAACCTAACCGTAAATCTTAATTGAATCTTCATCTCCTACATTTGAAGTTACGCTTGGGTTTGTTTAACAACCCAACCGTAATATGAAGGATAAAATTAGTTACGGTTGGGTTTTCATTCGAACCCAACAGTAACATGAAGAACAAACCAGTTACGGTTGGGTTTTTCATTCGAACCCAACCGTAAATTCCCTCTGTAACCCAAAATCCTCATTAGCTTGTTTAGTTTTATCCGGATTGTCATCACTACTACTTTCTACACATTTATTAGTATTCTTCATCACGAAATTGGGAGTTTAATCGGCGATAAAATTTTAATTCGATGGAGAAATTTGATTAAAATGGAGAAGGAGAAGATATGGAGGAGATGGAAAGATTTTAATTAAAGGACAAATTTGTCTTTTTTTATTGGTAAAGGATAAAATGGACATTTAACTTTACCCCTAGGATATCCCTTAACGGAAAATTGGATCACCTCGCCTCCTAGAGGAGCCCCTCTATTGATATTGGAGCCTCTATATCAGGCTTCTAAATTAGATAAGACTCATAAGAGGCATAAGAGGATTTGGTCAATGTTACCATGTGCAATTTGGTGGAATTTATAGAAACATAGGGATGATAGGTGTTTTGCTAACAAAAAAAAAACATACTGATCAAACTACAGTTGTAGTGAAATATGCCATCCACATTGTCTCTCAATACTAAGTTGTTCAAGGGGATCTCTTTACCTACTGTAATTTGTATTTGGGAAGTTGTTCTGAACAGCTAACGTCTGATGTTGTTTTCTTTTGCTCTCCTTTTTTGTAAAGATTTGTACTTACCACTTTCTGTGACCTTTTTCAATCAAATTTTCCTTTTCATGTTGAAAAATAAAGTATGTAATTGATTTAAATAATATGAATCTTATGGTGTCCCATTGATCATTTATTGTATACAGATGGCTATATGAAAAAAATAAATTAATTTCATATTCTTCTTGGTCAGGGATCTTGCAACAAAATCTATTGACAAACATGAAACATAAGATTTTCTATATCTAGCGGTTCATATCATCACTTAAGTAGCGGTTTACCCGATTTCATTTTGTGTTTCTTAATTGTAAAAAAACTAGGAAAAAATTTGAAACGAAATATTTCATTTTAGGTTAAATGGTTTGGCAGATCAGTGAGGTTAATATTTTTAAAATCTTGTATTATTAATAAATAGGTTGAGAGGCTTCGAATAATCAACAATAAATACAAGAAAAGAGAAATTTAAATTTTTTATGTAGAAAAACAAACGTTACCATTTTTTTATTTTTATGAATTTTCTTATTATATATGATGGATCTTAATATCTGCACGATGTTCATGGTCTACATCACAAGCTCAGTCACCCACTCAAGATTAGGGCATGAAGATGATTCACTATTTCCATATGATTATGATGTCAGTAGTATATCATGTTAGAGCATTGTTTGGTTGATCCCACCAAGCGTTGGTATGTCAAGTTTGGTTGTCAAATTTAGTTCCAAAACTCGTCGTTTGAATTGCTTCATAAAGTCAACTTCGTTAGGTTAGGCTTAGGACATAGAAATGTTAAGACGATCTCTACTTACTCACCGAAGATATGAAGACGTATTGAAGAACAAAAGAAGACATCATCATCCAGATTTAGGTTAGTGATTGTGGACTTAAGTTGTTCCATTTATATATAGTTCTTACAAGTCGTATTCATTGAAAACATGACATGCTAGGTTTGTTTACATGAATTTAGTATTTAGATGACTTGACCGTTATCTATGATCAAAGTATCGAGAGGAAGCATATACATTAGTTGTTTTTACAACTTAATGTACTGAGTTACGTAGTAGAGTTTTCTATACTTTCGTGATTTCAACACAACACTAGTATGATTATTATGGAAGAGTGACAATTTTAAGAAGCAAGGTACAAGAATTCAGAAGTGGTATAATGACTAGACTTTCCTTACTTTTTGAGCCTTCTTTCAATTCCCTCTCTCCTAAGTTTTTTAGCTGGCACTATCCCTTCAATTGTCTATCTCAGTTCATTCCTCGTTGAACAGAATTTTGTGATTCAGATATGTGCGAAAGAAAAGTACATTACCTAAGTCAATTCTCATTGCTCTTTCTCGTTTACGCCCAAATCTATCGAAAATATCAGAATCTGATAAATCTGCCCAAGCCGGCTTACTAATGAGATGCCCTGAAACGTTACAAAATTTCGTTTTAGCAAAAGACCCAACCAAAGAAAGAATTGGGACTTTGGTATCAAACTTCACTGATTAGTTTTGTACTTTCGGAAATCAGATATGTTTTATCTAGTTGTGAATCCGAACTTTGAATCATGTTAGAAAACAATTTCTTTGACATGTAGTGAAGTTTGTTTGAACTCGAATTAACCTTCGAGAAAACTCAAACAAAAATTATGGACTGATCTCAAACCAATCTCATTCAGGACTTATCCCAGGTTTAGTCCCAAGCTTGCATATTTTTTACAAAATCTCTATGTTTCATTCTTGATCTTTTATATTTCAAGTAAGTTCAAGATAAATAAGAAAGTTTTATGTTTGAAAATATTGAAAACGTATTTAACTCAAGTATACTATTGTTCATATTTATTCCTTTGATACTCAAGGTAAGATCATGTTAATATTTTGAGATTGAATTTTCAATACTATCTCCGGAATCGATACTAAGTGTGTTTCCCTTTCCCAGAAGATTGCACAAAACTAGTTGACTAATTTGGCAAAGTATATGAACTCGCAACTAACTAATATTGGTTGTCATACTAATAGGATATCTCAAATATTAATGTTGAAAACTATTATTGATTATATATTTTGAAAATAAATATTTTGTATTTATTATAAATAAGTTATATATGTTAATATAATCATATAAGATTAAGACCTTTACTAAAATCGGAAATGATATTTGTTAGAGCATTGCTTGGTCAAACTTAAAAGTTTTGGTATGTCAAGTTTGTTGTCAATGTTAGATGAACAAAAGAAAATATAGGGATAGGATTAGAGCATGATAGTTGAGTATCAAAATTCAATGAATAACCCTTGAAGATTGAAGACTGAAGATCAATGAAGACATCTGCGAGGACTTCACCGACAAAGGTATATAAAAACTGAATATCATATTTACTCATTATTTCTTCCATTATATCTACTAGGACAATGTCATATAGTTTTGGTATAATTGATGAATTACAAATAAGAAGTTTCGAATTCAAGCTTGTACTTGATTTTTTTTGAAACATGAATTCAATCAATGGATGTTCATAGGTTTATCACTTTTGAAGTTGAGAGAAATTTATTGTTTATAAAACTATGTTTGTGAAAATATAAACTTAAAAACATCAAGTATTACCAAAGTTGGTAAACTGGTTTTTGTAGTTTGCAAACTTGCTCGCTAACTGATTTTTCAGTTCCCAAACCGGTAAAAAACTTGATGCTCCTGGACACCTTCAAAATTGTTCACAAACTGATTTATCAGTTCACGATCGGTACACTCTTGGTTATGTTCCTGGACACTTCAAAATTGTTCTTTGTTCACAGATTGATTTATTAGTTTGCCAATGGTACACTTTTGAGTATGTTCCTGGACACTTTTGAATTTTTTTATGTTCACAAATTGATTTCTCAGTTCAAAATGACATACTTTCAAGGTGGTTACTGGACACTTTGAATTTGTTCATGTAAACAAATTGTTTTAACAGATTTCGAACTACATACACTTTTAAGGTAGTTTTTGTACACTTCAAAAAAATCTCATGTACACAAACTGATTTATCAGTTTGCTAACTGACATGTTTTGGAGTCTTATATAAATTGTTTTCTATACTTTCGTGACTTCAGTATAACATTAACATGAATACTTTCATTGATTAATGTTGTAATTTCAAAAAACTAAATATGTTTATCTAGCTATGAATCCGAATTTCGAAACATGTGAGAAACAATTTCTTCGACATGTAGTGATGTTAGTTTGAACTCAAATTAATCTTCAAAACTAAAACAAGGATTCAAAACCGATTCCAGGTCCGGTCGCAAGCTTGCATATTTTCAAAATCTCTATGTTTCATTCTTGATCATTTAGATTTAAAAATAAGTGCAAAATAAATTAAAAAATTTTATATTTGAAAATATTAAATACATATTTAATTTCAATATATTATTGTCGATATTTATTCTTTTGATACTTAAAAAAATATTATATTAGTATTTTGAGATTAAATTTTCAGTACCATCTTTAGAATCGATATTATTGACATTATTTTTAGCCAATTGAGTCTTGATGCACCACTTCGAGCTGGTCAGACCGCCTTTATTTTCTGAAATCTATCACAACTGAAGACAGATAGGGCACTTCGTTTTCAAATGTACTGCGGTTTAATCAAACAAATTAGGTGCTTCTCAAACAAATAAAAAATACAAAAAAATAAATGCAATTTCTAGAAATGGTCGGTTGCAAAAGATTTGTTGAGATAAAAATCTATAATCTCCTGAATCTTTTTTCGGCGCTGTTTCAACCTATACAATGTATCTATGAAGAACCCACATAGTTTAAGTTGAATTGGTTCCCATTTTGGTGTAACCCATTATAAACCCATGTGCATATAGGGTTCTTATTCTTGTCCTGTTTTTGGTTACTTCATATTTTTATTTTTAGTTTTTATTAGTTTCACATAAAATCTCAATAACATATCATTTGAGTTGGTCCAATTTGGTCTATCAATATATTCTATTGAAATTTTAGTGGAACCAATCTATGACTTGACCATTACTTGTATGATTCTGATTTCCTCAACTTTAATTATAGACTGAATTTTAATTTTATTTATCAGTGTTTTGCTTTTCTTTTTGACCAAAACATAGAGAAGTCTTATAGAATTGTAGAAATTCAGCGACAGCCACAAGAAGGTAAACCTTCTCCTATTTAGAGCAATGATACTTAAAAATTGCTACACCATGCATAATTCCTTGCCTATTTTTGAACTCTTTGTTTATATTAAGGCAAACTAGTATCGAGTATCGAAATATCATAGGTGCAATTTATATATTATCCGGTGTTTTCTTTAAAGAAAGAAAAGAAGAAAACAAGTGAGTATGCTACCTTCTTCAAATGGTATTCATATTTACTAGCCATGATGCTACCTTTGGTAATGGTGGGTGTTCTTGTTTCACTTCTGAAATCCACTGCCACCTCTTCCTCCTTAAGGTATGAACTCTGAGGACCCTTTAACACTGCGTGGTGGTGTGGTACCCCTGAGACGTCTTTACATTAAAGTACAAGGAGTTGGAATTTTGGAACATACAGTGTTGGGCTAAGTTGTTAAGACTATTTTGGGATCAATATGACCTGGTTCGGACTGGACTGGGTTGGTACAGATAGAGCCAGTTTACATTTGCTTGGCTAAAAGGACCCGTAGTTTAGTAGAATTACAAATTTTGACCAAATTGAATCTCTGATTTAATAATCTACAGAAAAAAGAAAGAAGAAGTTCCTTTTCATATCATCACATCAGTAGTATATCGAAGAAGAGTACAACAGGAATCAGCGAAGATGTTTTGGTTAGAAGCTGTTCTCCCATTAGGAATTATCGCTGGATTTCTCTGTGTTATGGGCAATTCTCAGTATTACATCTACAAAGCAGCTAATGGCAGGGTAAGTAATGAAAACCCTATTTTTCTTTTTCTTTTTTGTAACTGCGGTTTATACTTCATTGATTTTATTAATTTTTGCAGCCGAAACATATCGGTAATGATATGTGGGATGTGGCTATGGAAAGAAGGGACAAGAAGCTGGTCGAGAAGTTGTATGCCGAGCAGAACTAGGTCAGATTTGTTTTTGTTTAATACCCGATTCATTGATAGTGTTTACAGAAATTTGATCTTGTATTGATGGATTCATCTATCTGTATTTAAGTTACTTTGGCCATGTTATTTATTGACTATTTTTTAGGAATGGTGTCTATTTGGTAAAGTTAGGGTTTTATTTGGAGTATGTTTCTTCGTATGTTCGATTGTTTTGTTTTGGTCTTTTGGTGTTGGATTGACTTTGCATTTCCATGGGAATTGGCTTATCATTGTTGAAATGAGGATTTTTAGTGAGTGGCACTTGGGAATGAAAGTCAGATTGTCATGAAATATCGCCAAATGGGGTAGTTTAGTGTGTGGGAAAGAAGAACATTATGTTAATTAGAGGACCATTGATGTGGATGTTGTTGCTGAGTAATAGAGAATTATATAAAAGATGGAAATTGTCAGTCCTTTAAGATCAGGTGCAAGGGGTTGGAGTGTACGTAAGAAAAGAATGACTCTGAGGGTTACCAATCTATTCTTAGCATCGTTTATTTTACTCCCTGATTTGACAGTCTTTTAATCGTTTATAGGGCTCTTCTTATCCTACCATGTAACTGTAATCAATGTTCTTTATTTTCTTTTTTTCTCCCTGCAGAAAAACCTCCTGTAGAAATTGAAAATTAGAAAAATAGGTCCCTTGCATCTTGAATTCAGGAATTAGGATTCATGTTTGTGGGAAATGTGAAAAATGTTACCTGTCTCATGTAGTTGTAGCCAATTGGTGTGTAAATTCAGGTATATAGTTGACAGAAATGAAACCTTCTAGGATATTTCTCTGTACTAAGTATACTACTTCTACTTTCCAATATTCCTATGTTTGAAGTTTTCGATATCTTATTGTTAGCTACGGCAGCATTGTGACGATAATTGCACACTATCAGTAGGTTCTGTGAATCTTCATTGTCTAGGTAAGAGTTCCACATGTCTCGTATTATTTCTTGCATCTTCTTTGCCTTGTTCTAAAGTCCCTCTGACAATGATATTGTTTGGCATTTAGTTATTTTACCAGTGAGGAGCTGTATCTAACATGAGAGTGTTTTTTTATCTTAACAACTTTATTGCCTACCTAATCCTTGTCGTTGCTTAACCCTGTAAGTTTGAATGGTAAAACGCTAAATCTTCCAGAAAACACTAATTTCCGTAATGCCTAAGATATTAGTCATTTCTGAAATTTACTAGGGACAACTCTAAAAAGTTACGCAACAGTAGCTGGACCCTGGTTTGGTTTCTGTTGCACTGCATGCTAGAAATTGAACCCCTATGGTGCAATCAGAAAATTAGGTTGACTTAGAATGGCAGGTATTCTTATTTCATGATGCGGGGTGGAAAATATACTAGTAGGGTTCTCATCTAACTGTTGAGGTGCATTTTGTGGATGATGATGTGTCATTCTTTAGTGTCGGTACTTTCTCTTTTTTTTGCACTCCCGTGCTCTCTCTCTCTCTCTGGCTCTAAACACCACTACTTTGTTGTAGTGCTTCAGCTAGTTTTTTTTTTTGGTTTCGTCTCTTTAGAAGAATCCTTAGTCGGTAGTCACCGTTTACTCAATTTGTTAAGCACCAGAAACCAATTCATTGTTATTGATAATGTTGATCCTCAATTTTAATCACCTAGAAAACGACACAGCTAATAATGTTGTCACTAGTTTGGTTGATGACTTTTTGAAGCTGATCAAATTTGTTTGGTAAAGCTGATCAAATTTGTTTGGTTGGTGACTTTTTAAGTGTATATGATGAGTTACTAGTTTACTTGAAGTGCTAGACTGATGAAGCAACAGTTACTTCTAGAAAAGCTATGTATTGTAAGGTGGTCCTGAAAGTACTGTTGATTGGTTATAGCAGATACTTGAAGATGGACAAACTTGAATGCAATTTTGACGGAGTCAGCTGTTGGTTTACAAATTTACATAGACTTCAGCGGATAATTACTAAATTCCTTTAGAAGAAATATGGACTGCCTCTTGATATCAGTGATATTTTATAATCAATTATTAGTTATTAGGCATTCTGGGTAACATTTACTATTTCTTAGCCCTGAATCCTGTACTCGCTGGAGGATTAACTTTCCAGTCCACCTATGTAAAAACGGAACTGATATCCATGCTGCAAATTTGAGGTCTAAAGTAAGTATTTCCGAATGTGATTGTGGAAACATTCTTTGTAGAAGTTGGTCTTGCTTTGGCAATTGTTCTTTTTTTTCTTGTCTCGTCTCATCTTGTCTTTTAATTTATTTCTGGTTGGTGTTTTTGTGATATAAATTTGCTGAGACTAAGTTACAACTGACCTTCTTTTTCTTTTCCTTTCATTTTTTATGACTGGAATCCAGGCAAATGGTGTCAATTCACTCATCTGTAAGGAAATAAAGTGCTGATGTATCCACTAAAACTACTCATCGAGATGCTTCAAATGCAGCTCAAACTTTGCTCCTTTTGTTTTACCTTCCTTTCAGTTTGATTTTGTAACAATCATGCCATTGTGAATCAAGTTGTTTATGTTTGACAAGTTTCTGATTCACTGTTAGGTTTGTATTTCAAGTTCATGAATGTGGACGAGCACTTGATACAATTCCTACTCTCTTCTAGATAAAGAATGACTATCTGAAATTAAGACCTATAATAGTTCCAAAATTTCAGGGAACGACAGCTCAACAAGAAATCGTTCTTGGTTTTGATCCTTTCGAGTTTTCCAGTATCGCTCGGAAAACTGTACGAACTGATTACTTTTGAGGTAGTTGCTTACCACAGTAAGAAATGGTGAGCGCATCTATTCTAGAAATGGAGTAATACTAAGACACGAATTGGTAATTGGGTCCAATATTTTAACAGTTCGGTAAGTTACAGTGTCAAACTGGGAACTTCATTACTTAGAAATTACCGATATAACCGAACAAAAAAAGTTTTCATGTTTCATAGTTTGTGTTGTTTTTTCCTCAAGTATAAAGTGCGTTCTTTCTTTTCTTCTTTTTCCTCATTGTGGCTCCTAAATTTCTTATCAAAAGAATGTCGCAGTCGACATTTTTTCCTGGCTGTCGTAAAGGCTTGGAATGTGGACTAGGTTGTGAAAGGGAAATGCCGGCCTGGAAAGAGAGAAAAAGTTCTCAAAAATCATTTTTGTGTTTGTTTACTACTTACTTTACTTTACTTTATATAATTATAATTATTATATTATATTATTACAGTAATTTATAGTGTAATGGATGTATTTGTGTTTGTTGGATTAAGATACTCCACTCTGAAGTCTGAACCCAAAATCTGATCATTTCATTTTTCTTGGAATTTAACACTTAAAATCTGGAAAACCTTTTAAGCCACTACCTAACAATTGATGTTTTGTTTGTGTATGCATCTAAAAATAAGCCTATGTAATACTATTATTTGGACCCCTCTTTAACCTTTTAAAACAGGTATCCTAGTCCTAGCTGGGATTGCAGGGATTTTTCTCCTTTGATTCTGATTAGTGCATGTTTGTTTTGTTTGACTGTATACCACTGTTTTCTGAAGATATAACGAACTTTTCAGAATTCGGGATCCTATGCTCCTTTGAAGTAGGTCCAGTTCTCCCCCACCCCCCACCCCCACACACATGTGCCCTATTTTAAAAGACATTGGAGTTTCATTTAATTGATAGCTTTATCGAATTAACTGTTGATTGATTGATGGTATTACTCCTATTGTAGTCTTAGCCTAATCATCGGGTTTATTTGGGGTAAAACTTATTGTAGTCTTAGCCTGATCATCGGGTTCATTTGGGGTTTTGCCTTTTGAAGTTCAATTGAAGAATTTATTAAGGCTTTTAAAATGTTTGTGTTATTGTCTGCTAATTAATTTCATAGTTACTTTTTGTTTGTTTCAAACGTTATAATGACTGTGAGTACACCTAGTTTGAGCGTCTTGGTTTGAATAAACTAAAGTATAATAGATTGATAATTGGTTGAATTTTAAGTTAGAATTTGGTCTGTCATACAAAAAATCCAAATCTATTCGTACACAGTAACAACACGTCATTTTTATCAAAAGAGAAGATAATATATGGATTTTCATGATGTCCAAGAAACGAGAGTTGTAAGTTAACCAACCTGATGATATCTTATAGAGAAGTTAAACAATATGGGTTAATAACGAACTTAAAAGGAAGATCTTAATTTAATTTAGTCAAAAAAAAATTATTATTTGAAGTTGTATCCAAACACTCCCTACAAAAAACGGGATCATATTTGTAATAGTTAAAAAAACAGAATCATATTTGTAATAGTTAAAAAAACGGGATCATATTTGAAATGAAGGTAATAAAATGGGGTCATATCAACAATTCTTCCAACATTTTACTTCACAAGCAACACCAACTCTGCTGGCATATCTAACTGATTCTACTTTTTGCTACCTAACCAAATTTGCAGTCGCCACTATATCAGAAATATTTTTAGTCAAACCATGAAAAGAAATTTGACTTAGTCAGAAGATAGTTTCATCTTCTGAGGACTAACAAAATCTGAAAAGAAGGCACGTATTAATGATAATAATGATCTGTTGAAACTTTAAACAAACTTTTGGATATCACCAACAAGAAAATTCTATGGAAACTGAAAGTTTGGTGAGCTTGAAAAGTAGAGAAAGAAGAAATCTTCAACATCTTTCTCAGTTTGTTATACAACTCCAGATATTTGTGGTACCAAAAAATCAGAACAGAAGGGGTTTTTCATCTCAGTCTATGGTATTCAGCAGTCAGCATATAGATAAATGTCTATGTAAATCAACCGAAACAAACACTAAAATAAGAAGAAAAAATCAAAATCATGACAACCACTAACCAGAATGTATTGACGACATTCATAAGGTTAAATAGTCTATTTTCATCCCACAGATCAGTTTTCACTGTACACTCATTATACAATTCATTCTAATGAGTAGATTATATCCACATTTGGTAGTTTTTGAAATTACACACTCCACACTAACAATTCAAACAAAACAACTAATTAACATAATAGGAGAACATCACTGAGAAGAAAAATATGTTAAAATCATTGATTGAGCTAAGAATATGAATGTGGGTAACTAAAATGATAACGTAGAATGGTGGGGTTTGCATTTACAAATCGAAAATCAAAGGAACATACTTTGCTTGAGGACTGGCTGTGTTCTTGTTCCCATAGCTGAAGGCAGATGCAATGCTGAAGATCTAAGGGACATACTCATGTTCGAGAACTGGTTGCGTTCTTGTTCCCATTGCTGTTGGTGCCCTGGTATCCCTAATCGATGTCATGTGCAGTGCTTCCCCAACTTCGGCTGCAGTTTCCATTTGCTGAATTTTCTTCCTTTGGTTATATCTGTGTATGCAAGATATCAAGAAACATAACAGAACTAACAAAGCTACTCCACCAATCACAGAACCAACAATCTTCCAAACTTTGCTGTTATTTTTCTTCCCTCCACCACCACTTGGCTTGGGAGGAGATGGAGCAACTGATGCAATCACAATAGAGAAATGCCCTAGTGTAATTGTGGAACATACATTTTCTGATACTACATTGCTGAACAATGGGGAACCTTGCAAATCAAACGAAACACACTGCGAAGTTGATCCAATTGGAACTGAGCTCACATCTTGAAACTTAATCAAAATGGGTTTATCTGAAGCAGTTAAATTCAGTTCAGGTAAATTCGTTGCAGATAAATTGAATGCGTCGTAAGCAAGAAGACCCAAAACTGGAGCTAGAAATGTATAACCAGGTAACTGGTAATAACTTAAAGACCAATTACCCAAGTTTTGATAAACCAAAACAAGTCTCTCAGCATAAGGTTTCTCTAATACACCAACAGGGATTTCAAATTCGTTATATTTATCAACACCTCTTTTATACAAACTTCCACTTCTAAGTCTCAACGCAGAAACCTTAATACCAGTCAAATTCGAAGGAACATCTCCATCATACGGAAGACCTGTTTTGGGGTTTATAAAAGCTCTATAAGCATAATCTTGAAGAAGTCTATCAAGTGATCTTGCAGAAGTACTAGGTGATTCAGAAGATTGAGCTTGAATTTTCACTGATAACATCAATGGAAGAAGAAAAAGAAGAAGCATCAAGAGACTTCCATAAAGCCCCATTGATGCTTCCAAGTAGTAAAAGAACTAGTTTCAACAGTAGATTTAATCAAAGCAATCAATTTACCAAAAGAATGCTTATTGATTACTCTTCTCAAACATCATAATTTGATGTTGAAAATCAGATCTCAGTAAGGTAAAAATCCTCTGTAAATGAAACCAACCAACGGATATCTCAAGTAAAGAGAAAAGATCTCTTACTGTAAAGCTTTCAACCGTTGTAAACCTAATAAACCTGGAGTCTTTTCCCCCTTTAATAACCCCCTTCAGCAAAAAAGAAGAATTATTGCAATGAGTACAACATAAAGAACAAAAGTTGATTCTTTTTCACTCATTTCATCTCTCAAATTAAGAACCCAAACCCTAATTGTTCCTCATTAGTCTAAAGTTCTGGTTTTTATCTCAAATTAGTAATTACAGTCTTTTTTTTTCTTTCTTTCTTTTTTTTGGACTAATAAAGTAAAAGTTGTGAAAATACCTGGTCTTGGGTGAAGCCGAAAAATCAGAACACTCTGAACAGTGTTAACAAGAGAAAACCCCAAAAATCTCTGCCACTAAACCAGAAATGTGAAGCTTCTTGAACCCAAACTCATTCAGAACAATCAGAAAAACCCTAAGAACATTCATTGAATCATCCCCATTTCCTAACAAAATATCAAAGATCACTATTTACTTAAACTACCTAGAATTGAAGCTGTGTAACTCACAAGAATGAAGTTCAATTCCTCATTCTCAACTGATTATTTTTATTTTTTTTAGTAAAACCAGTCTCGAATCTATACTAAAATGAAGCTCGAAGAGATTGAATCACAAAAAAAAACTCCAATATTTAGCCGACAGTCACTCCGGAATGATAGCTATAAGTTTGGTAATCATATATCCTTCACATTCCACAGAGTTGAGGAATATTGAAGGGAAAATAAATAAAAAAGATAAGCTGTGAAGAGAAGAGAAGAGAAGAGAAGAGAGAGGAATCTAAAGCCCTAAATCCTTAAAATATTTAAGGAAAATTAAATAAATGGAAATTCCTTACTGTCAATCACAAGACTCATCACAACTCATGAAGCACTTGTAGACAAGAGTACCCTTGGTTTCCAAATGATAGACAAATGGATCCTTATTCCTTATCCTTGTTTTAACTGTGTGGGAATAAGGTAGATGGATAAGAAATAAATGATAGGGGTATGTTTGGGTTTTTAAATGTGAAAATATTTAATATGATAGACTGTTTTGGTAATTTAATTTAATTTAAGAAATCTGTTGGTAATATTTACGGATTCATCTGCTGTGTGAACGTAAAAATCTTGAATTAGTTTGGTGAATGAATTAGTTGGAAAATTAAAAGCTTTACCGCCAATATTAACCTACCATAAAAGCCCATTTTATGTTTCCGTTTGGGCTACACTACACCATCTTCTAAATTTGCAAACATTCTAAACTTAACTCACTGTACCATGTTGGTTCAGTCAGAATCATAAGGATGTAAATTCCTCATTAACTTCTTGTTTTAATTTTTGCACACGTTGTGTTATTGCTAAAGAAGCAAAGATTACTCAACAAGGTGATACATTGTTAGATTAGATTTGCAAGATTACTGCATGGAAACATGTGTTCTAATCCAGTAAATAATGTGATTACGATAATTTTGTTTTTTTTATGGATTTGGTATATTCCTATGTAATTTAGTGTTTTTCTAGATATATTGTAAACTTGATCGAGATATAATGACTTCCGAGATGTATCCATCTTGATCTATTATCTATATGTTTTCGTTTAACAAGAAAATAAAATGCAATCATAGACGAAAATGTACAAGAAAAACACCATCAGTTTTTTTATCATAGATTCATAATACGACAGTCTAATGCTCATTTGAAAGGAGCAGGGTCGTCTATAACATTTAAAAGGTCCCAAAATTATCGTTAAATACTTGGTATTTCTGATATAATGCAAGAACTCTTCATTCTACAAAGATTGGTATATGATTCAAAATATACTTGTAAATCGACTGTAAACTAGTAATGAAAAATAGGTTGTTGAATTGTTAATGGGTTTTTCATCTTTTTATGCTCATCATTTAAGTTGGTTAAATTGGAAGCGATTGAATCCAGAATATTGATGAATTTTGAGTCCATTTGACAACTAAAAGCGAAGGTGTTTTCGCTTCAGAAGAAATAATAACATTTTTAAAAAGTCAAAACATATTTTAAAAAAATAAATTATGTTATTTTTAAAAATTATATCGATATTAAACACTTATTTTATCTTTATTTTTTATTTTTCGTTTTTTTAAGATGAAAAGATATTTTTCATATGATACCCAAACCCTTCTAATCATATTATTTTATTAGTATATTATTATTGTTGTTTTTTTACTTGTATTTCCTTTATTCGGAAAAAAGTGACATTTACACTTACTAGGTTTGTAGGGTAAAATAAAAAGAAAATGAAGTGATCATTTTCCATGGAACGGAAGTTCTATTTTATTTCTAATCATGGAGTTAAAAAATGGCCCAAGATTAAATGACTTCTTATAAATGATGGGAGAGGGGGGTAAATTAGAGATTTTGGTTAAAGAGATGGGAAACCAATGAAAATATACCACTCACTATACACACGGTTCTCACCTGACCATTTCTCCCATAAAGGAGAGAATTTTTGTTTCCCTAATTTAATCCCTTAATTAATTAATAAAGATGATTGCTGCGGTCCACCTTAAGTCGTACTTTTCCATAGTCACATAAATACTCCTTTGGGTGGGCAAAAATAAAAGTTATTGATTTATTTTGTTTAATATCTTTCTCATTATTGTCACTCAGTATTAAAAATGCCAGCTCACATTCCTACACTACTTTTCCGGTTTCGCGCCGTACCCATTCATCACTGCGGTACGCAGTATCTTATGGGCAACCTGTGTAGCTACTAGTTTGGTGGATCACTGTATCCGGTTTGTAGTCTGTACCCACCGGACTATGGTACGAAAAATTACTATTTAATCTAATTTATAAGATCCATTTAATAGATAGTCTATTCATATAATTTGTTCCGTTAGTTTTTTTTAATGTTTTTAAAACAAAAATCTTATTCGTTGATCTATTACATGTGATGAGTATATTATATTATTTTTTTAATTCCAAAATCACCATTGTTTTTGTAATACATAAGAGAGCAGGAGAGCTTCCTTCTTCAATCTTCTATATCTTCTTCTATAATCATCAAAATGAGATATGTATCTATCTTACTCTTCTCTTTTTTATTTCGATCTATAGTTTTTAACCCAAAACGAGAAGAAATTGAGATCGAGATGAAGATTTTGATTTTATTAACTTTCATGATTGTTGATTGTATTTAAAAAATTAGGTTTTAATTAGAGAGAATAAGAGATGGTGAAAAAGGGGAAGAAGAATAACAAAGTATGAAAACGATCAAGAAAAAGAGAATCAAGTGATGGTGAAGAAGGAAAAGAAAAAGATTTAGGCAAAAAAGAAGTTCTGAAGACATCTTGGGATTTTTGGATGATCTTACAGTACGTATTCTGGGTTTTTCTTCAGTATATATTTTCCTTCAATACATATCAATTGTACAGTTTGATCAATATGTACTATTGGATCATCTACTCTATTTTATCAACACAAGGCACAGGACCCATATTCACTGCTGAGATCCGAGGAGAGTAATAGCAGGTCTTTTCTTCCTTCGCTGGGGCATTCTTATCTTGGGGACTAGCTCGGCCCTACTGTAGTTGTGGGATCTTCCTACCTGCTCTAAGCGGTCACCTCGGCGGTAGTCCCATTTCCTGCTCTTGGGTTTCTGTCAGTAGTGGAAGGTCAACCAGCGGTAGACGTCTCTTGCAAGAAGAAATTAAAAGAGCGGCGAAGAAATCCGTCTGTATTGACCGGCCGATTGTAACGAATGTACGGTACGCGCGGAACAAGAGAAGGCAGTGGCGAAGAATCTTTAGTACATATCAATATGTATTGTGGGATCATACATTTTTTTTCCTTTAATACTTATTTTCCTTGAGTACATATCAATATGTATCGTGGGATCATAAACCATTTTTATCTACCAGTACATATTTTTTATCAATATGTACTGTGGGGTCATATACTTTTTCCTTCAGTACATATTTTGCTTCAATACATATCAATATGTATTGTGGGATCATACACTTTTTCCTTCAATACGTATGATATTCTCTTCTTTTTTCTTCTTCACTGAATCTATAACACGATTTTTGATATGTTTTTGTTGATGATCGTTGATTAATATGATTTCTTTAATTTTGGTTAAGGAGCATGATATGAAAACAAATATGTTTTTGTTGATGATTTTGATTTTGATTTTGTTTTTTGTTGATGAATTTTTTGTATTTCATATCTGTTTTTGTTGATGAGTTTTTGGTATGCAATTTCGTTTTTATTGATGAAATTTTGGTATTCAGACCTGTTTTTTTTTTCGTATTTTTCGTTTTAAGGGGAGAAACAGAGAAATAA
>JAJJMC010009555.1:0-18500 GCA_023531435.1 Papaver californicum
TTTCATTTCCTTTTTGATTTGTTGTTTTTGCATGATGTTGTAATACAAATTCAACATTTGTACCTCTAATGGATCTTCACTCTTCGGAGTAATAAATTGTGTTTCCTATCTTGAATTATGCATTCCCACATGTCTGCATGTTTTCTATCTCTGAAGCTAAGTGTTACTGTCACTCAAGTTCAACTTTGAGTTAAAAAACCATGGCCACAATAAATCTTAGCACTAACCAACCAAGAGGAAAATAAATCTTATCTACTCAATTTCTTTTTAAATGATAAAAGATTTGGTCAGATTCAAACTATTTTTATCATCATCCAATGACTTTATCAATGTACTACAGCGATATCGTCACGTGGTTAAATGATAACCATCTTACATTTAATTATTTAAAGACTAGTAATTGGCTAGCTATACCAGTATTTAAGTTAGTAGATAATAGACTTTCATTTCTTTGGTTAAAATAAGTATATCTGCCATAAATAAAAATATAAGATAAAAAGAAAATGCCTCTTTTATAAAACGATAACATGGTGATTTGAGTTTGAAACTGAGTCCCTGATAATAAAAGAAAAATATTTACAACACAATGCCCCCTTTTCATCTAACTATTTACACATGCTTCAAAAAAAATCTAACTATTTACACATTTGAACCTATAATTGTGTATCAACTTCTACTTATAGCTAAATTCTTGCATTAGTATGTACATTTTCCACCTTTTCCTTTCTTGGCTTTTCCAACACTCTGGTTTTCTCTTCTTTTGTTTGTTCATTATGATTTCCCAGGATTTTCCTTCTCCAACTTGGTTAATGGTCACACATAAGAATGACTTTAAAAAATGAATGTTCAAAGTTTATCAATTCCGCAAGCATGAGTACTCCATTAATATTAATGAAGCTACGAATCTAAAAGTTCAACTATGAAAATTTATAAAATAACCATGTTGGATGACAAAAGCTTGTGTCAACATGGAACATGCTGTTGGAGAAAATGAACTTAAAATGGTGTTTTGGTCTTGGTAGGAATGGATCTTAGGACCAAGGAGTCACTAAGATACACTAGCTCATTTTCACTTTTGTGAATGGACCTTTAGTCCCACATTGGAGAAAATAAAGATGATTCCTCTCCTTATTACCTAGAAAGTTGCATTTAAGGGAAGGCCCTTAGGGGTTTAGACACTTTTGTGGTTGGGAGAGGACTAAGGCTATGGGTTGAATTAAATATTCTTGACCGTTTTAATTCCGTTTCAAAAGTATGTCCGCATTTCATGCACGGAATTGATTGCCATTCTCTTCTTCTACCTATAAAAGAAAACGAATTTCACCATTTGGACTCACTCCAGAAGCAGTTACTATCATGTCTTCTTTTACCCTCTTCTTGCTTTGTTTCGCGCACTGCTTGTTTATTTTACTTCCATCTATCTTGTTGTTAAGTTCTTTTGAGGGTGATTTGTATTGTGATTATACAAGTCATAACGGGAAAAACTATCCTGGACACATCTCCACTGTTAGGGGTATAGCATCTCTCATTCTTGAGGAGTACCCGCTGACTATTGTGTTAAGGAAAATTTGCTTAGCAGGTGGCTATGTCCATTGTATGTATCAATTCAGAGATTTCATTAACCTTAACTACTTCTTCTGTTTAGTGTTTTCTATTGTTGCAGATCCAACAATCTTAACACAATATCTATTTCTTTTGTAACAATGGGTAAAAGTGATGTTGACAGACCAGAAAAATTCAGTGGCAAAGATTTCAAAAGATAACAATCGAAGATGTTGTTCTTTCTGAGTTTCCATATGCTAGATGAATTAGTTATGAAATCCTTTTGATGAGACTTTGAATGATACTGGAAATGAAATGGAGTTGGAAAGTTGGAAAGACAGAACTATATGTCCAAAAATCATATTCTGAACTGTTTAGAAGATGCACTGTATGATTTCTATAATGCAAAAGACAACTTTTCTGCTTTTGATTTATGGGGTGCTTTAGAAGCGAAATACCAAGCTGAAACTGCTGGAAGTAAGAAATTCTTGGTAGCTAGGTTCCTGGAATACAAAATATCAAATGATAAATCAGTGGTTGATCAATTCCGTGAACTTCAGCGTATTATTAATGAAATTCTTGTTGAAGGTATGGTGATAAATGAAACGTTTCAAGTGTCTGATGTGATAGAGAAATTACCTTCTTCCTGGTCTGAATACAAACGAAGACTGAACATGAAACTGGTAAAGTCAGTATGGTTGAATTGGGTAAGAAGATTCAAGTGGAAGAATTACTATACTCCAAAGACAAGAACGTATCTTCCGCAAGGGACATGTCCAACAAGGCTCATGTAATTGAACACAAGTCTTCCAATACTAAAAAGGGCGACAAGAGAAAATGCAAGCCTGGTCATCACAAGAAAGGTACGTTTCAGAAACCCAAATCTAGCATTGGTAAAATTAAAGGTGCATGTTATGTTTGCGGAACTCCTGGCCTTATGGCAATGCACTGTAGAAAATGTAAGGACTTTAATAAGAAAAACAATGTTAATTTGGTTGAAAGCAACAAGAACGAGTTTTCTGGCACGGTGTCTGCAGTCAATTTGGAAACCAATGTGAGAGACTGGAGGGTAGACTCTGGTGCTACCAAGCATGTATGTGGAAACAAAGATATGTTCACCTTCTATCATAAGGTAGGGGAAGGGGAGAAACTCTACATGGGTAACTCGTCCGCACCACAGGTTGCGGGAAAAGGCAAAGTTAGGCTAAAGCTCATTCTGGCAAAACTCTCACATTGAATGAAGTTCTTCATGTTCTGGACATCTGCAAAAATCTTGTATCTTGTGGTGTTTTAGATGATAAGGGTTTTAAACTTGTTTTTGAATCTGGGAAAGTTATTGTCACTATGGGTAAAGATTATGTAGGAAAGGGTTATAAAACTGAGGGTCTCTACAAACTTAATGTAACCTCTATTGAAATGAATAAAATTGATTCTTCTGCTTATGTTTGTGTGGCATTGAATGTTTGGCATGGTAGACTTGGACATGTAAACTATAAGTCAATGAACAAACTGGCTAGCATAGGCTGCATACCCAAATTTAGTTTGGATAATGATCATAAATGTGAAATACGCGTAGAATCAAAATATGCTAAAAAATCTTATAGGAAAAATATTCAGAGAAATTCTAAACCCTTAGAATTAATTCATTTAGACCTAGTTGACATGAAATAAGTTCAAACTAGATGTGGTAAGAAATGGTTTGTTGCTTTTATAAATGATTGTACGAGGTACTGTCACATATATTTACTAAAAGGTAAGGATGATGCCTTAGAAGCCTTTAAGATGTATAAACTAGAAGTTGAAAACCAAATGAGTGCTACCATTAAAACTGTTAGGTATGACCGTGGTGGTGAGTATGTAATCCCTATAAGATATTTTTGCATAGAAAACGACATTATACATGAAGTAACCCCTCCTTATTCACCACAATCTAATGGTGTGTCTGAACGGAAGAACCGAACCCTTAAGGAGATGATGAATGCCATGTTAATTAGTTCAGGACTATCTGCAAACTTGTGGGGGGAGGTCGTCCTCTCAGCTTGCTATGTCTTGAACAGAGTACCCTTTAAAGGATCAGATAAAATTCCATATGAGTTATGGAAAAGTAGACAACCTTCTTATGCATACTTTAAAGTGTGGGGGTGTTTGGCTAAGGTGTCAATTCCTCCACCTAAGAGAACCAAGATAGGACCCAAAATTGTTGGTTGTGTCTTCATAGGGTATCCTGAACTTCCTGCTGCATATAGATTTATGGTTGTAAGTTCTAAAATATCTGAAATTGGTGTGAATACAATTATGGAATCTAGTGATGTTGTGTTCTTTGAAAATGTTTTTCTATTGAAATCTGATTCTCGCATGATATGTGTTGATTCCCTAGATGTCCCTTCCACTAGTCAGACATTACCTTTAGAGGAAGATGAATTTGAATTTGAGCCTAGAAGAGGTAAAAGACTTAGAACTGAAAAATCTTTTGGGCCAGACTTCATAACATGCTTAGCTGAGACTGATCCACAGACTTATAGAGAAGCCATGACTTCTTCTGAAGCTCCATGGTGGAAAGAATCCGCCATAGTGAAATGGATTCCATGATAATTGGGAGATTGTAGATTTACCTCTAGGGTGTAAAACCATAGGTTGTAAATGGATCTTCAAAAGGAAACGTAAGGTAGATGGAACTGTGGAAAAATACAAAGCTAGATTAGTAGCTAAATGCTATAAACATATAGAAGGTGTAGATTTCTTTGATACTTATTCACTTGTTACGAGAATTACTTCCATTAGTATGTTAATTGTTATTGCTGCAATTCATAACTTAGAGGTACATCAAATGGATATAAAAATAGCTTTTCTAAATGGTGAATTAGATGAAGAAATTTATATGGACCAACCTGAGGGCTTTGTAGTGAAAGGTTGTGAAAACAAAGTTTGTAAACTGAAAAAATCTTTGTATGGTTTAAAACAAGCACCTAAACAATGGCATGAAAAATTTGATCATGTAATGATTTCTTGTGGTTTTAAAATCAATGAATTTGACAAGTGTGTTTATACTAAACTTGTGAATGATGCATGTGTAATTGTATGCTTGTATGTTGATGATATGCTTACACTTGGTACAAACATGGATGCAATTAATTCCACTAAGAACATGCTAAATGAGAACTTTGACATGAAGGACTTAGGCCCGCTGATGTAATCTTAGGGATGAAGATTAGAAGAAATTCGAATGGATATAATCTTAGTCAATCTCATTATGTTGAATCTGTGCTTAAAAGATATAACCAGTTTGATTGTAAACCTGCTTATACTCCGTATGATTCCTTGTTGTAGACTCAAAAAGAATAAGGGTAATGGAGTTTCAAAAATTGAATATTCACGTGTTATAAGAAGTATGATGTATTTAATAAATTGTACGAGACCAGACATTGCTTATGCTATGAGTAGGTTGAGTAGGTATACATGTAATCCGAGGCAGGAGCATTGGGATGCACTTATTAGAGTGTTAAGGTACTTGAAGTACACTTTGAAATTTTGTTTAAGTTATGAGAGATACCTTGCGGTCCTTGAAGGATTTTGTGATGCAAACTGGACATCAGACTCAGAGGAGTCTAAGTACGCGAGTGGATATGTTTTCACTTTAGCATGCGGGTATGTATCTTGGAAGAGTTCCAGATAGACATGTATAGCTCGATCCACTATGAAATCAGAGTTTATTGCTTTAGATAAAGCAGGAGAGGAAGCCGATTGGATAAGATGCTTTTTAGAAGACATTCCTCTTTGGCATAGGCCTGTGCCAGCTATATCTATACATTGTGATATTCAAGTTGCAATAGCTAATGCTAAAAACAACAACTATAATGGGAAGTCTATACACATTCGTAGAAGACACAATTCCCTAAAACAACTAATCTCAACTGGCGTTATTTCTGGTGACTTTGTGAGGTCTAAGGAGAATATCACGGACCCTTTGACGAAAGGTTTGTCCAAGGAGATAGTTAGTAATGCATCAAGGGGGATGGGGCTTAATCTCATTAAACAAACTTGCCATGAAGGATACTCAACCTTGCTGACTGGAGATCCCAAGATCAAGGTATCGAATGAGACAACTAATTTATGGTGGGTTAAAGGAAACACTATTAGAGAATTTCATTCTCTGTCCCTTCCCTATGGTGTAGACGTGATAGTGTGACTGCATGTGAAGGATGACTTTTTATTAAGTCTTAATGAGTTTTATAGTTTCAATTTAAGATTGAAATGGGGTGTAACAGTAAACACTCTTGATGGAACTCACTTATCTGAATGAGGAAGTGGGCCGCTTCCTATGAGAATTGAGCTGATTCTCTAGAGCATTTTGAGAAACGGGATACATCCAGGGCCAAAATGGACACAACGACACGAACTTGAAAACACCTAGAGTAATATCATGTGTGGAAGTTATTGATGAACTACACCAGACGGTGGCAGTTTAAGATATCGCGTTCACTGTCCATCAAGTAGTTCCGGTATTTTCTCACTAAGCAAAGGTTCAAGACCTTATGGACACCTATTGCCTATAATGGTATTTTTCGCTTTCTGATTTCTGATTTTCATCGGGTTTTCATTCATGTGGGGGATTGTTGTAGAAAATGAACTTAAAATGATGTTTTGGTCTTGGTAGGAATGGATCTTAGGACCAAGGAGTCACTAAGGTACGCTAGCTCATTTTCACTTTTGTGAATGAACCTTTAGTTCCACATTAGAGAAACTAAAGATGATTCTTCTCCTTATTACCTAGAAAGTTGCATCTAAGGGAGGGCCCTTAGGGGTTTAGACACTTTTATGGTTGGAAGAGGACTAAGGTTATGGGCTAGTTGGAACAACCATACTTTTCACACACGCACGGTGCTTCGCACCGAAACACGCACGCCGCCGTCCGTCCAGTTGGTCGGGCTCGGGCTCGGGTGCGCTTGCGGTTGCGGCTTGCGGACTTGCGGCTGCGGCCCAACCAAGACTTACCTTTTTGATAGAATATATTTCATTACAAGAATTTAAGACTAAAGTAAATTTTGTTTTAAATGTGGGGGGCGTCTGACCCGGGTGAGATTTCAGCTGAATTAAATATTCTTGACCATTTTAATTCTGTTTCAAAAGTTATGTCCGTGCTTCATGCACGAAATTGAATTCAATATTATGTTCGTGCTTCATGCACGAAATTGATTGACATTCTCTTCTTCTACTTCCAAAAGAAAACGAATTTCACCATTTGAACTCACTCCAAAAGCAACTACTATCATGTCTCCTTTTCCCCTCTTCTTGCTTTGTTTTGCGCACTGCTTGTTTATTTCCCTCCATCTATCTTGCTGTTAAATTCGGTTGAGGGTGATTTGTATTGTGCGTATACAAGTCATAACGGGCAGTTCTATCCTGGACACATCTCCGTTGTTGGGGTATAGCATCTCTCATTCTTGAGGAGTACCCACGGACTATTGTGTTAAGGACAATTTGCTGAGCAGGTAGCTCTGTCCATTGTGTATATCAATTCAGAGATTTCATTAACCTTAACTACTTCTTCTGTTCAGTGTTTTCTATTGTTGTAGATCTAACACATGCTGATCAAAATAAACCCCTAGACTACTTTCTTTTGTTTGCAACATACCATGATTTGGTTAGGCTTGATCTTGGTGGGTTATAGTGAAAGTCAAATTTCATAACATTAATTTTGGGATTATGCAACAACATGTGTGCGCGAATTCAAGAAAATATAGGCACCACAAGAACTACAATAAACGCCAACTCTGACCCGGCTTAGTTTCCCTTAACAGAGTTATATAGTTGTGAAATGCAGTGGATTTGCATCTCATGTTATAGTTTCATGGATAAACCATAATTTGAGACTCAGAACAAGAAAAGATATGACATGCCTCATCCTAGACTTTTTTTTACCCTTCAAAATAACAGATATGATAATATTACCACATGGTATGTACTTAGATACACTCGTATACACACTTACGCTATAGTGACTCCCTAATTGAATCTTATTGATGTTAGATTATATCTGCAGAATCTTTATCCTGAGTCTTTTGTTGATGATGTTTGACTAATCTATTTTATTTTTTATGAGCAGGTCAAAAAAATGGACATATATGCTGTGCAACAAGCTGTTACTTATGTTCAAAAATTCTATTCTTGTTTGCCTTTAAAGTTGAGCACGGGAACCTGCTTCATTTGTCTAGTTAGCTCGACAACAACTACATGTTAGACTTTTTCCGTATGACCTATAATTAAGGGGAAAAAAATCGTGATTCATTTGCTGGGAAGTTACAATTGATCAAGGTAACCCTATTTTTTTCTTCCATTTTTAAAAAATCACCCACTATATCTATCATGTCAACTACTCTATGATGGCTAGAGTTATTTAACAGAAGTGATAGCAAAAATCAGTGAATTAAGGTCACCAAATTCACTCTCATAACTTAATACACCATCTAAAAGTGAGAAGGAGGGTTTAGAACCAAAGTTCATAAATCAACTAAGAAATTGGGGCATACTCAAGGATTAAGCTTTCAAATTACAATGGCTAGAGGTACACAAAATCAACCTCTTTTATTACTTCCGCTTTAATTATCGTATGTTCATTTTGTGATTAGAATATACATGTAGATAAATTTAGGTTTACACTACAATGTTACTGTTTCCATATATAGAATGTTTATCTTGTGTTAAAGAATTGATGTACATAAAGAGTCTTGTTGAGGTTCATTTCTTTAGTATGATATTTTAAAGGAATCTACCTACCAAATCTTTGAGTTAAAATTGTGTTGTTTTAACTTGACTCATAAACGTTGTCAAACTGTAGGTTTTTCTACATATAACAAATGTTTTTTGGGGATCGTTGTTGAACAGTTACCCTTTATAACTGTTGCAGGAGCCATAACATTCAACAGTGTTTTTTTAGAATAAGAGTTGTGAAAGGTTCACTTCGCTACAACGTTTCGTGAAACCTGGAATGGAGATCGGAGAAGATATGGGAATGGATTCTAGGCATTCTCAATTTCACCTAAAAAAATCATTCTCTGGGTCTGATGCATACAAGAACTGAAGCCAATAAAAGATGCCTAGATTGTGGCAGTCCGAGCTGCAAAAGGCACTGAAGTTTGGCATGCAGGAATTTCAGTCATATTTGAGGAGCAAAAGACGTTCTCAAGCATCTCGCTATTAGAATGGACATGTAAGATTGCTGAGCTTCCAACTCAAAACCAATTGATAATTTACGAATGACCCTGTCATCACATATGTGTATAGAGGCTTTAGGTTTTAGATAATGTTGACTATTGGTCCGGAGTTATTTAGAGATTGACTTTTAGTTCCAACAGAACATGTTAAACTTAATTGCATAAACGATTGGCAAAATTGACTGTTATTGAGATAGGGCCTTAAGTGTTGAGCATAATTTTACAACCGAATGCAAATAGGTTTGCCCAAGAACGAATGAGGTAAAAGTGTGTCGTAAATGTCAAAGAATTTCTCATGTTTGCAAGGAAACAAATTTTTAACTTTAGATCAACCAGTGTCAAAGTGTATTGGACATGACTATTTGGATTTCTATATGCATATATCTGCTTAATTTTAGATTTAATGACCCCAGTAGTTTTCTTCTTTACATTCATGTCTAATATTTAATTCTGACTTGTGTACTCATAAGGTACTTTTCGATCGCAATATCAAGAGTAGAAGCCATCAGAAATCCAAGCACACAGTGGGTTTGAAAAACCTACCTCGACGCAGAGCTAAAATGGTACGTACATACATATGCTGGTCTTTAGAGTCACTTTTCATTCCTGCAACTTGAAATCTATTCGGGCCTCAAACTTTATTATTTGGTCTTGGATTCTACTGTTCATGGTTGATATATTTCTCGCATTTGTCTGTGTAAAACATTTCAAAACTTGTTAAGAATGGGAACACCATATGCTAGTAGCCTTTGGATAGTGCTACACCATGTTATACGACTGCAAAAGTATTATGCACCTTTCGTTCTTTCACATTTACTTGCATTATAGTACTTCCTACTCAATCTACATGCTCAGTGCTAACCATTCAAACTAAAAACAACATAATTTATATACTACAAGTAGAGTGCAACCTGATTTGTTCTTTTCTCGTTCATATGGTATAAATGTGCATGTCGCAAGTGGTGCAAGTCAATTATTCCATAAATGGTTGATCGATATCTTGCTTTATATGCTCCTGGCTTGGGTTCCCTTAAGTTAGATCGGAGTTCACAAGTTGGAATGGGAGGGTTGTTGTCAACTTTTAAGGGCTTGACCATGTTTTCACCTTCTTATCATGTAATTGTTTCACACCTGGAACAATTGCGAAGGTACATAGTTCTCCATGTAAAAATTCTAATTAAATCAAGGAATTCTAACAGAACAATAAATGAAACTCTTCGAATTATAAATATGTTCAATTTGTCGGCATACAAATATTGTTTTCAAGTGTATTTGATGTAAACGATTAAATCGGTAATTCAATTATCTTCTTTCGTTCCGTTGATATCATAGTGTAATTAAGAGTTTGGATGCAAGCAGTTTCAATGTGTTTTAAGTAACAGACTAGTGACATACACCCAATTACAAAGATAGCACTAACTAACGACAAGGTTAGGAATTTCAAATCTAAGTTCAACTCAAGTTGCAGAACCTTTCAAGCTTGAAGGTTAGGATCACTAAAGCATAGTCCAGACCCTTTAAAAACTTTAAGCAAGTAATAACCTTCTGAAACTGCTATAACATGATTCAGACATCTAGTAGTCTCTCTAGGATCCGAAAACCTTGAACAAGTAACCTTTCAATACAACTTCCGTGAAAATCTTCGGAGGGTAAATCCTGTGACAGCACCAATGGAAATTTGAACTTTAAAAACATGCGCCAAAAAGGCAGGATTGTAGGCCTGTAGCTCTTTGTCCTCCCTATGTAAAGCATGTTTGGTGTTATTTTTTGGACTTTTGCTTTTTTGATCGGCAAATATGACATTTGTATAGAAAGAGTTTACCAGAGCATAATAATAGATACAGGCCAAAGTACTGAAGGAAGTTGTTTAGTGCAAGCATAAGAAAAGCAAGCTTAAGGCAATGGAACTATGACTCGATGCAACAACTCATCTGACCAAAATGAGCAAAAGAACTACCTAAAAAAACCCGGCAGCAATGACAGTTTGATGAGTTTTTGCTGCCATCATTTGTTGATATAAGTTTCATTCACTTTTCAGGTTGTATCCCAAATTTTCCCAGTGACCCAGTGCATCATTCAGTGGCTAAAAACAAGTGTTTTTCACGGACCGTAGCAGTCTAATGGTAGCGACTCCAAATACTTTTATTTCTCAACATTTCTTTGCTATTGTTTGTGTTTACTCGTGTAAATGGCATATGCAGCCATGGAGGATTTTGAAAATCCCAGTTCTCAAGGGAATTCTGAAGTCCAAGCAGCAAGGCAGAACAAGCCCAAAGGCCCTCCAGTTCAGCACCTAAGCAAAAGCAGCGCCAAAAACAAGGTGAACAAACACCAACTAGTATGTCTTGGAGGCAACTTGGAATTGCTACCCAACCTGGTGATTTGCCGGTTCCGCAAAGAGTTCCCGTATCAGTTCCAAGGCCAAAACCTGGTAGTCGTTCCTGGGAGATAATAGGTTAATCACTCCATAAAACCGGAAAATTGGGCAAGGTCGATACTCAAATTCTGTGCGCAACAGTTCACGATAGAATTCTCTCCTTGAATCAAGCAGTAGATAAACTTCTTTGTTAGACACCAACGTTGCCGAACAGCAAAATAGTCACTGATCATCTTTGAGACTGCCTGCTACAGCTGACAATGATCGACCCACAGCATTTATGCATCATCGGACAGATCTTTCACGAGCTAGCTCTCCGCCTAACCTCAATGTAGATGTATGTTAGTAAATTAAAGAAGCACGACACGTGGAAGAGGATCAAGTAAAGAAGCATCTAGATTAAAAAAGGTGAGAAACACAGGATCACTATCAAAGATATCGAATATCGAAAAGGCATGAGATGTTTCCTGAGCAAAGAGCTGCATGAGTGACACATAAGATCGAGAAAGCTGAACACCAACGAATAAAACAAACAGCATTGATTGATAGCTGTTCGGGAAAGCAAAAAGTTATTAATACTATATTATTTTATGATCGAGAAAGTAAAAGATAATAATTACTCTATTCTTTTAAAGATCGAGAAAGTAAAAGATAATTATTATTATATTATCTTAATGATCGAGAAAGTAAAAGATAATAATTACTCTATTCTTTTAAAGATCGAGAAAGTAAAAGGTAATTATTATTATATTATCTTAATGATCGAGAAAGCAGATTATAATAAATACTCTATGATCGAGGCCACAGAAGTCTTAAGGGATAAGGAAACACGTGTCGGACATATAAAGTATCGAACCAAGAAGCTGTTAAGAACGATCTGTCATCTATACGATCGCACCAAATAAAGATAAAGTACAAGGACGATAGATACATCGAAACAAGATGGATCGACCCAGAGAAGAATTGATCCAGAATCAATGACTAAGCTGAAGAAAACGACACGTGGTATAAAAAGCGATCAGAAAAATATATCTATAAATAGAGAAGATCAAACAACGAATAGGAGGACGGAAAAATTAGGAAGAAAAAACCTGAGAGAGGGAGGAGAAGAAATTTTTAGGTACAAACCTATGTGAAGTAATTGTATAATGTTTGAATTTCTGTATTGAATGGAAAAGTGTAAAGATTATAAACCCAGAAATTATAAAACCTAGATGATTTATTGTATTGAGCTTAAACAATTTATGAAAAAGATGATTCTTTATTACTTTAAAAGATAGTTCTTTGTTATTCGTTTACATTTATTTAACTTGTATCCAAGAGTTTGATTGGTTGTTTAGCAAAAGGAATTTTTGGCTTAAACAATGTACATGAGAAAGCTAGTAGGAAGTAGAAGGTGGTTCCCAGTCAGGGTCGACCCTGATGGCAAGCAGACAATGCTTTGAATAGGCCACAAAAGCTAAAGGGGCCACAAATTTAGTTATGTACATGGTGATGTCTTACATAATTTATAAAGAAATACAGACCTTTTTGTAAAAAAGTTTTTATCAATAAGCACTTGAAAACAATCAAAATAGATGGAGGGGGCCACATTTTTTTATTAGCTCGGGCCAAATAAATGTCAAGGTCGGCCCTGATCCCAGTGTTACAAATGAGATATTAAGGGATTCTGATAGATGGTTGTTGAGTTTTCAGGGATACAAACATTGAAATCCATAGTCGCCTTCTTAAGAATCTGGCCAACATGGAAACTAGCATTGGAGAAGATAATGCATTCTATAATAAACAGTTCCATTGTAAACTTGATACCTTCTTGATATCCAGTGTATTAAAATGACTTTCATATCCCTAATTTTTAATTAAAAAAACAATTAAATTTTAACACTATTAATTTTCAACATTACAAATAGGTACCAGTTTATTTGGAGGGTACTAAAACTCATATTTTATTTTCATCAGTCTCGAAATTGTGTCCAGCTTCTGTTTATAATCGTATTTTTTCAATAAACTCTCGAATATATCTTTAAATATTTTATACTTATAAATTAATTTTTAACGGGATCCAATTTAAAATAATAAAAAATATTTGTATAATTAGAAAATAAATTTTAGATATCATTCTTCTTAATCTTTTATTCCTTTTAAAAGAAAATATATTTGACTATAAAAATTAAATTCCTTATTAAGTTTATACTCCATAAATATATAATCTTTTCATCTATTTCCTAATTCTAAAAATCAATATCTTTTAGCCTTCATTTCTTATTTCCTATTTACAATCCTCCTAACAATTTCAGGTAGTTTTTAATACTAACATTTTTATTAAAATAAAATAGGTAAATAATTAAGGGTAGTCAATTAAAACACTACGACCTTTTTAATATTTTGACAAAGTCAAAGCGAACTAATATTAAGAAACAGAGGGAGTATAAGACAAACTGAGAAATTTTGGTACCTTCCCCAATCAACTTGTACCCCATTAACAACCATGTTAAATTTTGTGAATTCCTATATAAGAGCAAAGGCAGTGGAGTAGGCAAATGGGAAAATTTTCCCATTCCTTGCCCATAGTAAGATGGTTATTCCCTTCCCATGTTAAATTTGTTCCCTTTTTTGTCGTATCTCACTTCTTAATTTTGTTTTTGCATTGTAGATGGTCTCCAAAGAAGAAACATTTTTAGTTTTTTTTGCTTCAAGTGGCCGAGGATATTAATAGGTTTCATACTTTTTTGGGTCATGAAATCCACATACCATCATAATTTCATCGGTATTCAACCGTGCAGCAGAAGGAATATGTGTTAGCAAACTCTTTGGAGGTGCGTGGTTATGACGACAACGTACAACTTTACTAACAATCCACTTTTTTTTCGTTGTTGAGCTTAAATTGAAGCTTGAAAAGGCATCCAGTCTTCTTAATGAAACATGTATTCTTCTTCCTTGTCTTTCCTTTATATTCGGTACCCTTTTTTGCGTGAATTTTATACTCTCCACTACACTCGTAAACCATTTGAAAACAACAATCATTCACTTGATTGTTACAAATTATCACACATATCTTTAATTTCCCATGTTATCTAGTCCACTCCTTTGCATCGTTTTTTTTTCTCATGTCTATAACGGACCAAGAACACAAAGTTAGAAAAACATCGCAATACGGTCTAAAGGATGAAAACAAATCTATTGGAATCTACCAAATTGTTCAAATAGTGATCGGTTGTATCTTCATTCAAAATTTTGTTAGTTGGAGATTGATCATCCATTGGTTGAGGTTGAGACACGAGCTATAAACCAAAAAATTAGAAGATTTGACTAAGGAGGACCAAAAAAAAACAGATATACGACTAGGTCAAAAATCATCGAATCTAGCCATAAATATAATTTTGAAAATTTTGTCAAAAAATTCCTAGTAGTAAAAAGCTTTTTCATATCCGTAAATTCGAAAACCAACATATAGAAACCTTTACGGTTGAGTTTTTTCCTACTATACTGGATGATATTTATATACGAATAGATGATTTATCACTACAACCTGGCCGATATTTTTATACGGTTAGGTTATTTGTCAATACAACATGGTTGTAACCAGTTCATTCAAAAACATTAAATTTATCCACGCACATAATTACGGTTGGATTAAGAAATGATCGACCTAGCTGTAATGGTTTACTATTGGGTTTCCCGCAATTTTACCTTTTAATGGCTAGGAGCTCATTATTTACCTAACCATAAACAAGGTTTCGTCTAGGTTTTTAGGTACGAACCTGGTCGTAACTAGGTCTGAAAATCTTGCAAAATTCATTCTTTTTACACACTTTCACCAATTTTGAGCAATAAAAAATACATTGGAGCTAAGTCAGAGGTGTACCTGACTATTTTCAGCCATTGATTCTTCACTTTCTTGATTGTTTCTTCATTTGCTCCATTTGGTTGAGATTCACCTTGACTTTGGGTTAAAAACTCTTCATCATCTAAGTATAAGCCATAGTAGGATCTCCCGTAAAAGTTACTAAAAATTTGTTTGATATGTCATATAAGGGTTCACCCACTCCAAATTTCTCACTAGAATCACTCATTTTGGTTTTATGAATCAAATTTTGTATTTTTCTACTTAATTCTTGCCTTCTACTTCTTCTTCCCTCCAAAAACTCAAAATAATAATTTTATGTTTCTATCACTAACTATAAATGAAAATCATTAATCTAATTAATCTAATTTAACTATTAACACTAAATTATCTTACCTAATTAATTACCACTAATTAAATGAAGACAGTTTAGTAGTCATTATGAAAAATAATTGGATACGAGGTTTTTCAAATTACTAACATATAGACCATATTTTATAGGGGTGAGTATATGAACCCAAACCCGCCAATCCGACCCAATCCACCCACAGTTAGGCGGGTGGACACCCAACCAGTTCATGGGCATTATATTTTGAAGGTATTATATAACTTTTAATGTTTTCATTCTAACCTAGTTGTGCCGATGAATCAGATTTACAAGCAAGCAACACTGAATATACTCTTTAAATTTTACTTTTGGTGTTATGATGACATTATTATAATTTTAGCATTGGTATGTTGTAATAACTTAATATACTCTTTAAATTTCAGTAATCTAAAGTTTAAATTAGTTTTTTTTGTTAACATGTTAACCATTTCCATTTTTCCTAATAAAATAAAATAAATTTATGGATTTATCCGTATCCAGTCCGCCCACCCGCCCATCCATGTGTGTTAAATCCACGGGTGATGGACTGAACAAGGATCTAAATTTAACACCCGCCATTTAGATGGACTGGATTTGGGTCGGAAATCACATAGCAATAACAGATAAATTTTAGGGGTTCGTTGGTGGCTTTGATGTAAGGAGAAATTAGATAAATGGGGGGTTACTAAATTTGTGTTTACTATGAAGAGAATGTGATGGATCTGAGAAAAACCATGAACAAGATAAAGCTTGTTCTTAAGATGGAATCGAGTAAATCAGGGTAAGTATTTGATTGAAATATGAGATGGATTTGACTTGGGTTTTGCTAAAACTTGAATTTGGTTTGAGAAATGATGGGTTGCAGAGAAGTTAAGTTGTTGATTAGAAGATAAAGAAAAATGGGTTCATTTGAATTCTTGTTATCAGTGAGAAGGTTGAGATGTTGCTGCCATGAAAGAAGTGGATTGAATGAGTGAGTTTGAGTTAAATGTTCGTATTGCCTCGGTTATATCGTATAAACCCAAAATCGAACCGGTCGATTCGGTTCGGTTTAAAATTAACCCGTCTATGGACGGTTTGGTATATGGTTTTGAATTTTAGAACACGTCTATGGATAATTTGGTAGATGGTTTTGGTTCAAAACCGTACCGACCGTCCGATGTACAGTCCCAATGATGACCGGGCATTGCCAGGCCCGACAAAATAAAAAAGGCCTAATAATCTGGCCTGGTCCGTTTGTACACCCCTAGCCTTGGCTTTGGTGTTAGTATCATCGCCCAGAAATGAGGACGTCGCTCTAATTTGTTTCTCGAACTGCACAATAACGAGGGGGTGAGGAGGAGTAATTTGAGTCTCCTCCTCATTTTATTTTACTTTCTTCCCTCCCCAAGTCGTTGTTTTGTGTAATTTGGAGTATGATTCTGATTTTCTCCTTTTCCATTTCTCATTTCCTTTCACACCTTCAACCCCAATTGCACACATAACAACTTCAAATTCCCTTCAGTTTCCTCTTCTTATTTTCTTCTTCTCCTTCAATTTCAAACAAACGTCATGTCTGATGCTTTGATTAATGGATTAGCTGGTGCTGGCGGTGGAATTATTGCTCAACTCATCACTTATCCTCTTCAAACTGTAATTCTCTCTCTCTCTCTCTTTTTTTTAGGGTTTTTTCTTTCATTTTTTTTTATTGAAATCTTCTTTTTTAATTGTTTGTTGATAGGTTAATACTCGTCAACAGACAGACCGTGATCCTAAGAAAAGCACAAAGAGGAAACAACATGTAGGAACCCTAGACCAAATGATTCAAGTTGTTAAGACTGAAGGTTGGGGTCGTTTATACAGTGGTCTTGCTCCTTCATTGTTTGGCACTGCTGCTTCTCAGGTACTTACTCGCACTCTAATGCAATGCCCTAGCTTACTGAATTTACTACTTGTCTATTACGCTTTTCATGTTTTCTTTGCTGATCACAGTGTTTTTTGTTGGTACACTACAGGGTGTATATTATTATTTCTATCAAGTCTTTAGGAATAAAGCTGAGGCTGCTGCAATTGCTAGATTTAAGAAAGGGCATGGTGATGGATCAGTTGGGATATTCTCATCTCTCTTAGTGGCTGCATTCTCCGGGTAAGTTAATGATTGTTAAAGTAAGATGTGCTTACTACCTAGTGGTTTTGTTTGCAACTTGTTCATATTTGGTAGTTGATTTGAGTGCGCTATTACTCCTGGTACTCTTCATATTTAAGATGTTAACAGTAGATGGAGATTATGTTGTTAAGTCAAACCCATAAACATTTAACGGATCCCGCGTTTCCGCCCACAAATATCTTTACCTAAATAAGCTGGATTAGATGACTGAATTGGAAGCATCAAACTTGTGTAGTTTATCTGTCTATTCAATACCTCAGCCTTCCAAACAAATTTGATTGATAACCTAGTTAATTGTTGTTGCTGTTTACTTGGATTTGTGTTTTTGCTGGATATAGTTTTGGTTGAACTTGTGAATTAGTTGGTGGAGTCAGAATCGTTTTCATCTTTGCCATAGTTTTTCTTTACCTTACATTGTTGCATGATGGAAGGAGACTCGGTTGTCGCTTTTGTTGTGTCCGTTTTGAATTAATCCCCCAAAATAACTTCGTATTAATGCCAAGTTGTTGTTTCTCATCCAAACAAGTGCTGATTATTTTGAAACATTCCAAGAAAAATATCAGTTGCATTAGCATCTAATCTGGGTGACGTTCTAATGTGAGTTACTTCCCTGTGTAATACTTAATCAATTATTTGTGTTCTTATAGGTGTCTGAACGTGCTGTTGACCAACCCTATATGGGTAGTTGTTACCCGTATGCAGGTAAAACATTCTCCACTTGTGCTCTTAGGCTATTGATGATACTAAAAATAGTCGTCTATCCATGTAGAAGGAAAATATATGGTTATTTAATAGGAGCTGAGCTTTATTTTTGTATGTGCAGTACTGCATGCCCTCCACTGCCTAAATTTTTAAGTACCGGGTGTGTTCTAAATAACATGTCTGATGTGTTCGAATAAAAATAAGATGTAACTCCTTTTATTTTGGGAAACGGGGCCGCTATATCATGGAAAAGAGGTCTAAGTCCTCGTATCCTTGTACAAGTGCTTGAGATTTCTGATTATTACCCTTGG
>JAJJMC010009555.1:18510-39954 GCA_023531435.1 Papaver californicum
CTCGTATCCTTGTACAAGTGCTTGAGATTTCTGATTATTACCCTTGGTTTGTTACTTTTTAGTTCTTGAATCAGCATCCTGTGTTACCGAGCATCTTCTTGTATCTAACCTGGTCCAATTCCACCTTATACTCCTAGTCAAAAAGTGTTGTGCAGTAATATTTTATAATGTTCCAACCTTCATAAATAAAAAACCAATTAAATTTTTTTTTAAAGTCTTTGTTCTTAGCTGAGGTATCTATTGTACTTATATTGACTCGGCTAACGTTGGCGTATCTGTTTTACTTTGCAGACACACAGAAAAGCATCAAAAAAGTCTTTGCCTAATCTAACTCTATCAGTTACTCCAGATGAAGACGTTCAGACTTCTGAAATTGAGCCTCCTCCATATGGAACTACCAATGCGGTACACCACAATTTTTTTATGTTTAAGAGTTAAACGTATCTTTTTTAGTGAGTCTCCTAGGTTAACCCAAAAAGTCTGAACCTTTTCTTTTCAAGTTTTTCTTGAGAAATGAACTCCAGAGTAATAGAAGCCATAAGCCCCCAATTATTCAGTAGAATGCATAAGACCATTAACAACCAAGTCCGAGCATTCTAATATTGATTAACATGTTTGCTCCTTTGCTTTAGCTGATTTCTGGTTATTTAGGATGATATTACGACAGATGGCAAATTGCTGTTTTAAAACCAGCGAGATGAACCAACTGATTTAATAACCACAAAGAAAGAGTGAAAGTCGAAATATAACATGAGATCATGTAACACAAATTGCAATCAGATTTTCTTTGAAAATGTATACAGTGTAGACCACCTGCTTATATACCTACTTCTTGTACGGTTTAATGTTAGCTGTACCAGAACTGGTAGCTCAACTTAGATCACCTGGTTTAGGAATAAGGGTACATCGTCCAAGTTAGATAGTCTGAAATCGGGTCAGATTAAGTCAAGGATGAGCTGCGATGATGTAGAGTTTGAATGTTATTGAACTAAGTGAAATACAGGTCTTGGTTATATCTGAGTTCAATCAACCTCGTTTATTCAATACACGAGGCACATACATCACCACCTTGAACGACACCAAGTTAACTCTATTTTTATGGGAAACTGGCCAGGCTCATTTAAGTGGAAGTTTACGAATTGTAGGTCCAAGAACTATTTGATGAAGCTGGAGTTCTTGGGTTCTGGAAAGGTGTATTCCCGACACTTATGATGGTCAGTATAAAGGGACTTCCTTTCCAACTTTAATATTCTAAAAGACCTGAGATGTAAGTTTCTTGGATTCCAATCCGGCCACTGAGCAACAGTTCTTTTTGTTTATAGGTTAGCAATCCTTCCATACAGTTCATGATCTATGAGACCCTACTAAAGAAGCTGAAGGCAAGACGTGCCCTCACCGGAAAAGCAATCAGTAGCGTAACTGCTTTGGAGGTAAGCTCTGTTGTAACACCACGTTTTTTGAATTTTGCATCACCAGCTTTGTTGTTATACTAGTTATGTCTGATTTCAGTGCCTAATGTCGTGATTATATTTATGTGATTGGCTAGACTTTTCTTCTTGGAGCTGTGGCAAAACTAGGAGCTACTGTAGTGACTTACCCTCTTCTGGTTGTGAAGGTAATTCATATTAGCATGTGAAAACATTGTGTAAAATGATAAATTCTTGTCTCTGCGGAAAAACTTGGTTGTTATGAATTGTACTTGGTAGTAAATAGCCATTGTCGAATGTACATCATTGATGCAGGAGTTACTTGTCAGGTTGGTTTAAGACGGATTTGATGAATCTTTTCAAGTAACAACCTTTTTTGGAACATATGATTTTGCACTTATGTTTCTGTTTTTTTATATGTATGTTTTCAAATAGAGAAAAACTAGCTTCTATTGACCATCATCACCCAACACTTGCATGTTCCTTCTCAACATATCTTCATTTTAAGAATATATTACTTTATAAGCAGATGATCATATGTGGTAGGGGGATTCGTCTCCTTCCTTATTTCCTTTTTTCGTGTATATTGCTTTACCATATTTTGGTTTCTCAACTTTTTTTTTCTGCCTTTTAACAGTCCAGGCTTCAAGCAAAACAAGCGACAGATAAAAAGCTTCATTACAAAGGTTTGAGATAATCGACAGCTATATAAACACAGTATCTCTTTCTTGTTTCTAAGTACCAATAGACAATTCTTTGATGATTGGCAGGTACTCTCGATGCGATCATGAAGATGATCCAGCAGGAAGGGTTGTATTGCTTTTACAGAGGGATGAGCACAAAAATCACGCAGAGTGTGCTTGCTGCGGCTGTCCTGTTTATGGTCAAGGAAGAACTTGTCAAAGGCGTTCGCTTGCTGACTACAGGAAACCTAGTTAACAAGGTGAGAAGGCCCGCGTGATTTTTTTTAACGAAGGTCTCTCTCCGTAATCCTATCTCTCTTTCCCCTTTATAAGACTAGTTTGTCAATTTAATAAGCCATTGCTTGGCCAAATGTTAGATGTTTGAATTCATGTGGGTAAAGGGGACCGTAGTCAAATTAAAAATAAAAGTAAAAAAGAAACAATTTTTTTTAGGAGAAAGGTTAAAGTTGTATTGATGAAAATGTATCAAAAATGTACAAGTAAAAGCCATTATGCTAGTTCGACTCTAATTACAATCAATAATTACTTTAGTGTGTTATGAGATCTTGAAATGGTGTTGCACTCTTGACTTCATTAATGAGAACTGATTCAGACCTGGGAAGCTTGTTTTGGCCATAGTTCTTCTATTTCTCTCCCCCCAAATTCACCAGCAGATTGCCAATAACATTAAAGGCCAATTTTTTCTTCCGCTGTTCCTACCTCTTACTGTATTTCCAAGCTCCAGTTGTGCTTCTAAGGATTGTCCTTGGACCCATTTCACATGAAAGATTCCAATGTAGTAATTCCACTTTTTTTTTTTTTTTTTTTTTTGCAAAAACTACAATGTAAGAACAGTTGATGGTGTTGCATAGACAGCAGATGGTGTTAGGAATCTGAACTCCTCCTCTGGCCAAATTGTCAGTTGTTGGTATAGCATTTTGAGAAGCTGCCAATAAGAAAAATTGCACCTTTGGAGGCACATAACTTTATACAGATGCACTTATATGGAACTCTGGATTGGAAATTGTTATCATGCTCCACCAACCTGTTATAGCAGGCAGTGAAATTTTGAGACTGACTCCATGTTTAATGAATCATCATCAGAAATTAAGGAAGGTGGCTTGACCCAAGCAACTTCCGATTTCGGAACTAAACAGACAAATAAAAAAATCGTCGACAGCAGGGTTCGAACCTGCGCGGGCGAAGCCCAACAGATTTCAAGTCTGTCTCCTTAACCACTCGGACATATCGACTTTTTGTTTGTACTTTAAGAAGTGATTATATAAGTATAGAAACTGAACGTATCATTAAAGGTAAACAACTCAGAGAGCAGATTTTGAGTCACACGTCAAATTTGGAAGCTGATTCTAGATAACAAAGATAGATTTTAGATCAGAGAACATATACTAGGTAATAAATTAAATTTTGGATTAATTTTTTTACTGCAAACTTTTTAGAATTACAACGGTAATAGATTTGTTAAAAGATAAATCGGATATGTATAGGGACGGAACCAGATTAGAGTATTGCTGTGCAACTGGCTCCTAAATCCAATTATAATTATTTTAGTGTTTTTATAAAGTGCCATTCAGAATCCATTCTACACCCCTAACATGAATAGGTAAATATTTTACACCCCTTTCTATAAACCTAACTCCTCCTCTGGATATGTATGGTATACAGTGGAATATCATAATATGAAACTTAATTAAGACATGTATGAAATATAAATTTTATGGATATGTCAAATGGCTGACAAAGGCAGGGAACATTAAAACATTCTTCCTTTTATGTGGTCTGTCAATAAAAATAAATATTTATTCTTTCAGAAGCTTCTTCATATATTTTATAAGAGCATCTTCCACCTAATAAAACTTTTGCCTATAACTAATTGAATTAATGAAATTGATATATCATCTCTAGACGTATAGGTTAGACCATGAGTGCTTCCACTATAGGTGGCACTGTTGCTTGGTGATGTTGTGACACCCCCTGCTTCAGCAGTAATCACGGCCGATTAAAATAAAAATATTGTTGTATCCTAAATTTACACTGATTTTATTACTATTATATTTGACTTCAGAATTGTAAAAAGTTCTGTAATTTGATTACTATTACATTGGTTTTCAGTGACAACTGAAAACCTCGAAAACCAACATGTAAAATTAGTACTATTTAATTGTAGTTATTTTTTCAGATAAACAGTGGAAAACCGTGGTGATATGATAATTTTTTAAGAATGTAGATTTGGATTTTTATAACCTGACATTCATAATCTGTGTAGAATGGAAACTCAATCTGTTGATCTTAAGAATAAGAATCGGGCTCCTGACCAACTAGAATAGTACATGTCGGTTATAACTCATAAATGTTACCCGCCCAACATTGTTTGTAAAATAAAACTAATGAAGAAAAAGAAACAAAAGCAAGATAATAATAGTGATTTGAAAAAACTTATATAAAACCTTGTGTTTGTTAGGAATCCAAAAAGAATTTAGGTATTTATACCCATCTAACAGATGTGGTTATAAGATATCCTAGTGGTGAGTAAAATATCCTATATGCCCTTTCACTAATATTTATTTTCATTTCAATTCTAACTCTTTTTTTTTCTTCTTATTGTCTACTGATTGAGTCAAACGAAAAAGAAAATTCCCTCGTTCAATTCAAAACCAACTCATTTTATTTTCGAGACGAAATCGTCGTCGTTAATCGACGATACTAAAACCAAATCATGGATTATTCTTCGGATACAATTTATGACAATATAACTATCCCCCAAGTTCAACTGGCCCCAATAAGTTGAGATTCTACTATTTTTGGGTTTTTATTGCTTCAATTGAATGAATTGGTCAAAAACAATTCTAGGGTTTTCCGTAAAAGGTCATAATCGGTAGTTTCGTATTGGTTTTATCAATCGATTATGAATCTGTTCTTTATTCCTCAAGAACAACGATCTTAATCGGTAGATATCATTGATACTTATCAACCGATTATGTTTGGTATTTTGAGTTTTTGTACCCAAATTTAGACATAATCGGTAGATATTTAATTTTGCAAACTACCGATTGTGAAAGTAGAGAAATTCAAATTTTTATGAATTTATTTTTGGGGCTACTATCACAATCGGTAGATAATGAACATCACGAAACTACTGATTGTGAAGGTAGAGAAATTCAAAATTTTATTAATTTTGCTAGCTACTATCACAATCAGTAGATAATGAAAATCACGAAACTACTGATTGTGAAAATAGAGAAATTTGATATTTTATTAGTTTTGAAATTTTATATTTAGGGATACTATCATAATCGGTAGATAATATTAATACATATATACCGATTATGTTTGGTATTTTGAGTTTTTGTACCCAAATTTAGACACAATTGGAAGACATTTAATTTTTCAAACTACTGATCGTGAAAGTAGAGAAATTCAAATTTTTATGAATTTTGGCGAATTTATATTTGGGGATACTACCACAATCGGTAGATAATGAACATCACGAAACTACTGATTGTAAAAGTAGAGAAATTCAAAATTTTATTAATTTTTCTAAATTTCAATTTGGGGCTATTATCACAATCGGTAGATAATGAAAATCACGAAACTTCCGATTGTGAAAATAGAGAAATTTGAAATTTTATTAGTTTTAAAAAGTTTATATTTGGGCTACTATCATAATCGGTAGATAATATTGATATATATCTACCAATTATGTTTGGTATTTTGAGTTTCTGTACCCAAATTTAAACATGTAATCGGAAAATATTTAATTTTCCAAACTACCGATTCTGAAAGTAAAGAAATTCAAATTTTTATAAATTTTGACGAATTTATATTTGGGATACAATCACAATCGGTAGATAATGAACATCAAAAAACTCCCGATTGTGCTATTTTGAAATTGGGAAAAAAAATCAATTTGGGATTTTTGCATAATCGGTATTAATAGATGTTATCGAAACTACAGATTGTGTTTCTCTTTTGGAACAGAAGTGTATAATCTGTAGATAGCATACTCTATGATCTACTGATTATGGAACGTTAATGGCGTTGAATACATTCAAAAATGGAGTTTTTTTTTCTAACGATCATATGCAAAGTGGGTATTTGAGTTTTTTCTTAACACAAATAGGGTGTTAAGAAAAATAAAACTCAAATTTCATTTGTTTGATGCATAACGATCTTCATTTGGGTGTGATTCAAAATTCTAGGTTTCTCCACAAAAATAAAACTCAAATTTCTAGAACTAATTTGGATGTGATTCAATTAATCTTAACAACTAATTAACACTAATTAATCAAGAATAGATTAACCACTATAAAAAATATATGGATAAGGAATATATTGATATTACTTCTTAATGATCTTATCTTATTTTATTAATCGTCCTAAATTCTTTTTAAATAGCCCTTAAAAACGCAAATATATAAAAGTGGGATTTAGCAATGTACATCATTTTTATTATCCTAAATCCATTCATTTATAAGTCCACCTTACATTGTCAATCAATAGAGAAACAAAAGGGGCCATTTTAAAGAACAAACCCCATTTAGTGCTGCAGCTTGAGCTAATTAGTGGGTCTACCTATTAAGATGAGCAGCACTAATACTACTACTTTTATATGCTTTCTTTTTATACATGGGAGGATAAGTCAAGACTCACTATGCAAGTAGAGGCCAAGGATAAGTACTACTAGAACATATTGTTTAAAGTATAATGATATTGTCAACTCCAATATGCTTTGATGAAGAGTTGAAACTTTGGTGATGATTTGAGTGATCTTCTTTTTGTTCTTCATGGTATTCATGATGATGTACTGGTGGAGTTGTTAAAGATGGGTTATAAGAATACCACTTAGACCAGAAAAGATAGTTGAGAAAGTTTAAAAGGCTAAGTGCGGATAATAACCAATAGAATAGGTCTAACCTATCTTTGTTAAGGTCATTCTCACTTAACCACCCTGCTGAAGAAGAACCTTTTGATGTGATTTTGTTCACAAGTGAAACTAGGAGTGAACTTAAGTAGAACCCGAATGAATATGAACAGTAAGTCATGGCTGTTAAGAAGGATTGCATCCCTGCTAAGGATTGTTTGTAAAAGAACTCAATGAGACCAACTGCTGTGAACATTTCTGATATGCCGAATATAAGAAACTGTGGGGCAATCCAAAAGATCGATAACGTTTCGTGTAGATTTTGTGCGGATGTTCTTCTCTTTTTCTCTACTAATGCAGCTGCAATCATTGAGAACGTGGCGGTGAATAGACCGATACCTACACGTTGTAATGGAGAGATGCCTGATTGTTTTCCGGTTATTTTACGCGCCAGCGGAACGAAAACAGTTTCGTAAAGAGGTAGAAGAAATATGAGCATGATATATGGAATGGATTGTAGTGAAGCAGGTGGGATTTGGAATGTCTTTCCAAGTTTAGTGTCCATTGTACTTCCTTGTTGAACTGAGAATGTTTGGAGTTGAGCCAGAATGGTATTGAAAATTATCGTGCAGGCGAAAATCGGTATCACTGAAATGATTATCTTCACTTGTTCTACTTGAGCAACAGTGCATAATCTCCATGCACTTTCCTTCACTCCATCTTGGACTACTTTGATGCAAGCTTTGTCCAAGAACCTGAAAATTTCATAACATGATATCAAACTATGGTCATATAATAATCATGAATATTATTATTCCATGAACATATATAAAAGTATGTCCATAGGCCTAACTAATCAGTATACTGACCTGAACTTATCAGTATGGAGGAGATTGTTCTCAAAGGAAGAGGAAGTATCTTTAATGTGATTTGATGAGTGGTTTACACTTCCATGAAGCATCTCAGGATCGGATGGACAAACTAGCTTTCTCTTTGTTATTGAAGCTACACCAACCTGAAAAATCAAATAAGAAAAAGATAAGTAAGTCTTTCATTGACTTCTTAGTCAACACTAATTGAAAAAAGTAAAATAGCATTACTTGGGCAATTGGAGTGAAAATGCTTCCACGAGGGGGCTTGTTTCTATAAACAAGAGTGCCACAAATCAAGCAAGTTAAACCCATGGCCATGGCAGCTGCTGAGACACCGAAACCAACGTCCATACCGGAACGTGTTTGAACCCAAACAAGTACTGTGAGGGCTATGAGTTCTCCAACACAAAATGCAAAATATGCAGCATTGAAGTAAGTTGACAGCTTTTTTGATTGATTAGGATCTTCTTTAACAAATTGATCAGCACCCAATGAGATTATATTTGGCTTTAGACAACCACTTCCTAATGCTACCAAATATAGAGCCATAAAAAAGATGAAGGTTTGGAATTCATTTGCTTGTAAACAGTTATTATTATCTCCTTCGGTTGATAGTGTTAACATGTTGCATTGTGGTGGCCTCAGTTGTGGAAGATGAGCTTGTAATGATAGTAGTATGAACCCCTGCACCAGAAGAAGAGAAATAGTTAAAACTAAATGGGTCAGGACCAGGTAAGGTCAAGCGGAGTCAGTCGCCTATCTGATATGCTTTACCGAGATTTGAAATATCTAAAATTTTCTGAAGATTAAAAAAAATATGTATAAAAAGAAAATTTTCCAGCAACAAATAATATGACTTACAGAGAGCTCAACAAATCCAAAGATCAACATAGTCCAAAAGCTTCCTAGATAAGAATCAGAGAGGAAACCACCAAGAAGAGACAAAAGGAAAACAGTACCAATGAAATTGGTCACAATGTTAGCTGATTTTGACAATGAGAAGTGCATCTCATTGAATACATATGTTATAAGGTTATTCCCAACTGCAGCTATTGCCATCATCTCAAATGCTTGTAGCCCTATACAAACACACACAAAATCCTACTCCATTAACACACACAATATAGTATGAAGAGAAGATGCAGCTATATATATTTTGATGCAGTGCAGTGCATGGCATGTCATGTCATGCATATAGATGGCTAGAGATGTTAATTAATGAATTCATTACCAAGAACAAAGGGGGCAGCTTTCATTCCACCATGCTTGTTACGATTAGAAGGTCTTCCTCTCCAATCAACAGACAAATCTAGTGCTGCTACTGCTACAACTTCATGATCAACACCATCTTTACTGAAATTCTTTCTTTCACTAGTGGTACTTGATCTCATCTCTCTCTAGCTAGATATAGATATCTAGTAACTCACCACCACCCAAGATCTATCTATCTATTTAGTATTAGTAATAACTTAAGTTTGTGTTTGACATAAAATGAGTAGCCAAGTCCCCCATATTTATAAACAAGCCCCATTGTGGGGTTTCTTGATCATAGAATTTTTGGATATACTTTTACGTGTATTCATCCACATAGGCTTAATACTATTACTAATGCTATATTGTGTCACTCACAACCACAAAGACACAAAGAATAGCTTTTGATACGTTGATTATGGATATGTGAATGGTTGATATGGAGTGGGGAGAAAGTTTTCAGATCACCTTTGACTCTTCATCCAGATATGGAGAACAGAACATCAAATGTACATCTGTACGTTAAGAACACTCTAGTGTGTGCCAGTAATTACACACTCTGTGTATCTGGAATGGATAAGTCTATTTCCATGTTATGTCACCGGTAAGATTAAGTGTTTTTTTTTTAATGGAATGAAACATTCTTAAATAAAAAGATTTTACATCTGTAGTATGGGACGCTGTCCCATCTTGACTCAGGTGAATACAATTAGGCATTGGGTCTGGGACTCTGGGTAAGAGAACTTCCAGAAAAAGAGTATGTGCCAGTAATTACCTCAGACCAAGAAAAAAAAATCTTATATAGGGGCTTCTTATTCCAATAGAAGAGTTTTTCATGTGAAGACAAAAGAGATATCAGGTATAAATTTTAAAAACCTCTATTCATTATATTTTTATAATGACTAAATTACCTCTGTTTAGTTAATATTAATAAAACTACTTAGTTAATAGATTAGGCTAATAATAATTAATCTAATATAATCTTATACTTAATCAAATCAAATCAAATTTTTCTTCTTTTTGGTTTGCTGGGAAAAAAAAGTAGAAGAAATGAAAGAAAATTTTTTGTAGTTTTTTTAAAAAACCCTAGATTTTGATTCACTCGACCAGAGTAGTCAGGTATACCTCTAACTTAAACTCTTGGTCTTTTTATGGCTCAAATTTGATGAAATTAGGCAAAAAAGTATGTATTTTTTTGTGATTCAGGGAACATTACGGTTGGGTCATCCTAACCAAACTGTAACCGTCCTTTCATGGCGGAAACCAAATCGTGACAGTTTTACGGTTGGGTTTTCAGCATTGTACCCAACCGTAACTAACAATTACGGCTAGGTGTTCATCCTAATCTAACCGTAACCGTATTTTCATGGCGGAACAATCAAATGTAACAGTTTTACGATTGGGTTTTAGCATAGGACCCAACTGTAACGCATTATGTGCATGGGTATTCGTTGCACCAGTTACGGTTGGGTTCGATTTTTGATTCCCAACCGTAATTAACGGTTAGGTTCGAAGGCTAAACCCAACCGTAAAGAATCAACACAAAACAAGTTCAACTACACAGGAGAATTTACGGTTGAGAATTGACAATCGAACCCAACCGTAAATAACCATCAAAAAGAAATTGAACTACCCAGGAAAATTTACGGTTGAGATTTGACAATCGAACCCAACCGTAAATGATCTTCAAAGCAAAAAAAAAATGAACTATCCAGGATAATTTACGGTTGGCAATTGTCAATCGAACCCAACTGTAAAAGGGTCCAGGAATATTTACGGTTGGGTTTTGATTCAAAAACCAACCGTAACTTTAGGAAATATGGTTCTGACTGTTTTACGGTTAGGTATGGACTTGCGGACCCAACCGCAAATAATCAGTTGTTTTGTTTTTTAACTTGATTTCTCCTTTGCTTGGTTTCCAACTTGAAATTTTTGTAAATAAAACATGAAATTTAGTTAGACCAATTTAATATAAAAACTTTCTCATACATTCTAACTAAATTGAGATATGAATATTGTCGCAAGAAGTTATAATCCACCCACACAAAAAAACTTAAGTTTGACACAATTTTTAGAATCAACGTAGAGTTAAGGAGAAGGAGGAGGAGGAGTATGTCGATCACCATGACAAACTCTTTTTTTGTTCGTGCTACAACTAGTACGAGGACCAGCACGACCGCAACGAGTACGAGCACCAACACGACCGCCACGAGTACGAGCACCACCTTGCACATCCTCGGCTTCATCATGTGTGTCTTCATCACTAGGTTGCGGCTCTCTTTTGCTAGTATTCGCACCTCTTGTATCGGTTCTACTCCTCTTTAAGCTTCGCACCGTCTCATCTTCGTTTGATTCATGAAGCTTCCTCATTTTGTGTTGCAGGTTCTTTTGTTGCTCAACCGTCATCAAATCACCTCTACTTATGCATGGAGTCATAGACTCTGCCAATGAAAGTGCTTTCTTTTTCTATTCACATATGAAAATAAATACTGGTTTAGTCTTTAGTAATAAATCTTAAAAACATTAATAACATAAGTAATTTACGTACCAAGTTAAAATATGTCTTTTTCCAAACATCACTGAGACCATCTCCTTTGTTGTTTCCTTGACCCCTTTGAAGTATTCTCATAGATTCCGGATCAATATTAATCACATTTGGATGACCAAAATGGCGATACAAATCCAAGTAATCTTCTACGGCCTCTTTTGTGCCCGGAGATGGATTTACCTCCTCCCTTTGGATTTGGTATTCCGGTTTATGGCGGTTGTTCCAAACCGCGACCAAAGGCGTTGGGATGTACTTGAGCACAATGTTTGGGCCTTCGATCATGGAGCCATTCACACATAATTTAAAGGCTTCGATTGTTACCTTGGTTTGGACATAGCCATATTGGCGGAGAGTTCGACGAGGGTTGCACATCACGAACCCAAACGGATGGTACAAAGGCCTGTTGTAGCCTGCCACGTCCGAGAATTGACGTAAATCTTCTACTACTCCATCATCAACTATGTCAATCTTCACATAAGGATGAAACACCACATCTTCTATGGTGAAAACATCATTTCACTTCTCTTCTTTGCTATTTGAATTTCTTTCCTGTAGGTCCAGTAAAATCACCGCTCCACTCCGTCTTAGGAGTCAGGCTCGGAAAGTGATCATAGACCCATGACTATGAAGATAATAAATATTAATAGAAGATAATGCGCAAAAAAATTGAAGTTAGACATTAAAATTCCAACAATAAATTACCTGAAGAAGACCAGTATTCCCGGAAATTTATGTACCTCTAACCCTCGAAGCCTTTCTAAAGTTGGAAAGTAGGTAAGAGAGGGTGGCAGTTCCCCATGAATACTCATGCGTCTTCTGGAGATCCTTCAACCACTGTAGAAAGTGAGCGTTGACCCTATTTTCTGAGTTGTCAGCGAAGAAGATGGTACCAAGCATATATAGCAGATACGCCCTGGATGTACGCATAGCTCTAGTTTCATCTATGACGACCCCATCCTTTTCCAATTGAAGGGTTCCTCCAAACTTTTCCCTCAGACTACGCAACAAGATCTTCTTGGTCATACCTAAATCTTTCTTCTGAACGTCACCCGGTTTATCTCCAGTATCCAGTTTATACTCTAACTCGTCTTCTGTCTTCTCCCATCCAAGTGTGTCTTTAACAAGGACACAAAGATCACTCCATGACATGTTGTTGTAAAAATCTTCATACACAGATTTTCCTTCAACTTGTAAGTCAAGAATTGACTTGACATCATCAGGCGTTATTGTCATCTCGCCGAATGGGAGATGAAACATATCGGTTTTAGGCCAATAACGTTCCCTGAAGGCTGTGCAGGTAACACAATCATATTCCAACATAGAATTGGTAATTCCAGGAGCTAACCCTGTACCATTTACGAGAACACGGACGACTTTACATTCTTCAGCTAACGGCCAATATTGAGCCCTTTGACGAACCAATTTCTTCACGTCCTGTGTATGATCCTACAAAGAATAAAAACAATCTTTTTTAATCAAAATCGTAGCAACAAGTTATAACTTGAAGTTAAAAAAACGGAAATTTAAAAAAACAAGAGAAGTTTTTAGATTAATACCCTAGTCTCAGCAACTTTGGCATCCCATGAATGCGGATAACCAAATAATATTGCAGACCTGTCTGGGGCCTCACCCCAAAGTCTTCCATTCTTCTTATTAGGCAACAACACGTCTTTTCCTTTGGGAATATACTTTCCTTTCGGTGATGGTTTCTTCCTTGGCCTTTTTCCCTTCACTTGAGGTTGAGTAGAAGCAACAACAATTTCTTTACCTTTGCCTTGATCGATAAATTGTTCTTCGTCCGTCTCTTCTTCATCACATTGTTCCTCTTGTGGGGTTCTCTAATCACAAGCGCACCTCCACTCACCATCGGTAGATCTTTGAAGTCTTGGAAAACATTATCTTCCTCTTGAGGTAGTACTTCTTTAGTAGAGCTACCACCCCCTACCTCAAAATTCTTCTTCTTTTTATCGTTCTTTCTCAAGCCTCTATTATCTACCCCTAAATGAACTTCGTGGCGAGGGGTTGGAGTGTGATCAATTGGTGTTAAATTACTAACCCTCTTGTTCTTGGGTTTTGCTCTATCCTTATTCCTACAACATACAATCAATACAAGTTAGATAATTTCCAAACAGTTCAACACAAACAATCAATCAAAAATTTGAAAATTCAGAATTCTTTACGGTTGGGTTACACATATCGAACCCAATCGTAAAGAATCAACAAAAGAAGTTCAACTACACAAGAGAATTTGCGGTTGGGAATTGACAATCCGACCCAACTTTAAATAATCATCATGAAAAAAATTGAACTAACCAGGAGAATTTACGGTTGGGAATTGACAATCGAAACCAACCGTAAATAATCTTCAAAACAAAAAATTTGAACTATCCATGATATTACGGTTGGAAAATAGAATCGAACCCAACCGTAAGTACAAATTTTTCTTTGAGTGCAAAATAGTTTACGGTTGGGTTCAGAATCAAACTCAACCGTAAAATATCATCTTCATCTTCTTCCTTCTGATTTACAGTTAGGTATTTAAATAACCTGAACGTAAAATTTAAAAGAAACCAGTTACGGTTGGCTTCCCAACCGTAAGTTCTTGAGAACATATATTTACGGTTGGGATTCCAATCGAACCTAACCGTAAATGTTTCTGGAAACCTAATTTTTGGACTTGAAATCAATCTTTCTAACACTTACAGTCATAAAATTGAGAAAATAGCATGAATTCTTGTAGAATCATACCTCATATACACCATTGGTTGTGGTTGGGGAGTTTGATCGCCTTTAGCACCGATTTCTTCTTCAATTTCTTGTGAGTTGGGTTTTCTTCGTTTTGATTGTTTTGGATTCAAATCGCTGCTACCTTCTATACCTTTAGTAGAGTTTGTCATCTTGATGAGTTAGGTTTTCTTCGTTTAATCGGCGATTATAAATTTTCGAATCGACGATTAATCGAAGACGATGAATTTTAATGGAGAAGGAAGGTGAAATGGACAAGGAATAGAAACCGATTAATGGAGAAGAATGTCTACGGTTAGGTTTTAATGAATTGAAGAGGGAAAATTAGACTTTTTGTGAAGACAAGGGTAATTTGGACATTTACTATTGGTATAGGATATCCCATATCCAAAATTTGGGTTAGCCTTCAACCATGGGAAGCCCCTCTATTGAAAGGGGAAGCCCCTATATAAGGCTTCAAGAAAAAAGCATGGTTACTAATAGGAGTACCAGTTTACTGAGGAGATATCAAAATCCATATAAGGTAACCTGGAATTTTTTGTATATTATATGGATTTTAGTAGCCTCCTCAGTAAATTAGCACCCTCATTAGCAGTGTTGGAAAAAATATCTAATGACTTTTTATGTGTATTTCTTCTTCTTTTTTCGCCAGATTATTAGCTATATACTGGATGTTTCGATAGAAAAACAAAGGAGCAGTTGGCTTGAGATAAGGCACCAAGAAAATTTCTCTGAACTTTTTATGCAAAATTATCAGCAATATTGAATGTATAGAACAAAGGTGCAGTTTGTTTGAGGTAAGTCATGAAGAAAATTTCTACATGTATATTTTAATAAAAATCGTATGATGGTTCCAAAAAATTTCCACGGTAATTACTTACTTTGTTTTCTAGTTATAGTGGCGGATTCAACTGTAAGCAAGGGTGTGCACTTACTACTCATGTTTATTGGGCGTCTAAGTCTAAATTTTCAAATAATTTGGACTTCCACGCCTAATCTTGCTTTCTTGCTTTCCCTAGCAAAAATTTAACCTTAGTCTAGTTTCTGGCGCCGCCGCTGCTTTAGTATCTCTGGCCTCTCAGTTTCAAATTAGGTTGTTTATGAACCTTCTTACCTCTTGTTTGTCAAATGAATAATTCTTCAGTTACTGCAGAAAAACCTATAGGAAATTAAAGAAAAAAAAACTCAATTACTTATTTGAAAGTGTAAAGTCACATGATTTATAATATTTACTGTCTAGATCAAGTCACGTCCCTAAAAGAAATCCAGAGCTCTTCATTAGTGATGTAATTAACCACTAAAAACTAGTATAGAGATTCGATGTTTACAACCAAAGTTCGTAATATGTACAAATCAACGATTAGCAAGATGGTTAATATACAGTTCAGAAGATAAATATGATAGCAAGTGCAGATTCAAATGCGGGAAAGTAAATGACATAAGTGTTTACGTAGTTATGTCTGCTCCACGGGGACATTGAGTACCATTTTTCACCATGGTATAGAAGGTGTTACATACATATTTGGTTAAGCCCTTTCGACTTTAAGTAAAGGGAAAAGATTACATTTGCCTCTCTATTTACCTTATGTTCTCTCTTTTCCCAAGATGTCTCCCCTGATCCACCTTATGTTCTCTCTTCTCCCAAGAAGTCTCCCATAATCCTAATTCAGTAGGAGCTGGTTATTTATAGAACTGCACGTGGGATCCACCTTCTCTTTAGTTGCCATGTACTTTCACGCACTATTACCGCGTATAGCTACTCTGCATGTTATGTCCCGTGCTAATCAAGGTGCGGGTAGTACTTCTCCTGCGTGATTACCTCTTTACTGATCGACTCAGCTACTGCCATATGCATTCTGCCTATTACATTTGATGCTGGGTAGATAGTTTTGTTCCATGCCAAGCAGTTATTTTCCTTGTCACATGATATCTTCATTGTCAGTGGACACCAGATCTGGTAGTTCATTTAAATTTACCTCGTGATTAGAAAAAGCAACTAAGATTTTAATCATGTACAACGTATACCTATCGTACTCCCTAATCCCCCTTGGTTGAGATGATGCCACGTGTTAAAACAGTTACTTTTTCGTAGAACGGTAGAAGTGATATAGAACCACCCTTATCAAAAGTGAAAAAGAGTTGAAATCCTTCGGAAGCAATAAATACATGACAAAAGTAAAAGTGAGTTTGACATTTTAGCAAAACATTATGAATCCTTATTGGACTACTTTTATCAAAAAAAGTCAAAAAAAGTCAACCACTAATATGGACCACCGTAACAACAACAACCATTACTAAAGGGAGAAACAAACGTAGATGAGGAGCCACCAAGAGTCAACCCCAACATAATAATCACTAAATTCACCAAACCAAGAACCACAAATTATGTACACAAAAAAGAGGAAGAAGCATAATTAACATGGATTTCAACTTCATCAATAATAAAAGGTAGTAGAGATTAACATTAATCGATCGACCAAAGCTAATAGTGTAAAGAAAACTCATTACTTGCACTAACTATGCCGACCAAATTTAAAAGCATGTCCCCCATTTTGAAGGTTTGCAGATTAAACCAACGGTATTCATTGTTTTTCTCGGTTGGTAAAACATTTTTCTATTTTTATCCGCGGTTTCATTTGCTATCTGTGTTTGCTGAAATTCTTTTTTTTTTCTGATCGGTTTGGTTGCTGAAAGTCTTATATTGTTTGGAAGCTAATATTACTGAGAAGTAACTTTTCAATTTTTAATTAAGTTGAAAAGCCAGAAATTAATTTGGTGGTATAACATCAAAATAACTTCTAAAAGTAAAAATATTAACTTTTATAAAGTTGAATCTTTTTGTTGTTTCTGAATCTCTGACTTCTGTTTCTCATATCCAAACATGTTGTAAACAAAAGACAGAAAATAGAGATCTTCCGTACAATCCATTCTAACGTTGTTTTTCTATAGTTTTTCAAGTTTTACATGGTATAAATGTATAATTACTCTTTATTTGCACCTGATATTTTAAGAAAATATTTAGACCCTCTTTAAAAAATTATATGGACTATTTTCTTGTTGAAGTTTATTTGGAACATTTAATTGGGGGATACCTCCACAAACTAGGGGAATATAGTAAAACAAAATAGAAACATCTTAAAGTAAAAATCAATAACCCCTTATCTATATGTTTTTTGTAATGACTAAACTATCCTTGTATTTTTAATTTATATCTTTAATTTATTTAATTAATTAAATTTTTTTTATTTTATTTATTTCAAAAAAAAATTTCATATGATAAAAATACAATGCCAACTTTGAAATTTTTTTTAAAAAAAATAACTTTTTTAAAAAAGTTAAAAATTAAAATAATAATAATAATAAACAAAATATGAACAGAGCTTTCTTGCCTTCCTTCTGTGTATGTGTTTCCTTGTTTTGGTAATGATTTGGTAATGAGTCGCTCGTTCTTGGACTTATTGCCCCTCATCGTCCGCTTTACCAGCCTACCTTGTTTGCCTTATCTTCGTATTCCAGCCTGTTCCATGATGTCTCTAATATCATCAGGCACAACCCACTAACCATCAACAATCAAGTCACTAACTGGTTGTGAATACAAAGGCTTATCAGCAGAAGTAAGCTCCATATGCACACTCAAGCTAGTGTCATCGAGTACTTCCCCTCGAGTTGAGCTCGGGGCACTAGATATCTCCCTTCTACCGATGTTATAGCTGCGTTTCCTTCCTTGGTACGAGTTGGAAAGATATCGGCTCACAGATAGTAGCTTGTAGATCGAGATTCCCGTTAAGCCCCCCACGTTTGTTGAGTAGCTTTCAGTCCTATCGCTCACTCCGCAATCCTATAATTCGTAGCCTAGTCCCCTGCTGGATAGGCCGTCTTGCCTGAAAAGCTCATTCGCCCTAACCAAATAGTAGAATAGAATGAATCTATCTCTCAGTGATTCGGTCTTCAGCAAGCAGGAAGCGGAACCAACTTTCTAGAATGCAAACAAGTAGCTATGCTACCAGTAACCCGGGCTTTCGAATTCAATTCTTTATAATTCCCTCATAGAAGTGCATTCATAATAACTTAGTTATTTATTGTTTTAAAACATCCCTTATTAAAATACCTAGGTTAATATAATCCTAAGTATCTCTCAATTTATAAAAGTATCTGATTAAACGTTCTTTTTTTATTTGTATAAAATCACAACGTGATAAATAAATGACGTTTCGTTGGATAGCTTACGATTTATAAAAAAAGATTATCTTGAAGGAACCACAAAATATTCTAAATTCTAACTCATTTTTTGCATAATTTTAGTGGTCATCATTTTATCATCATTTTTTACAAATAGGTCAAAAACATATTTCCCACACGTGAGATTTTTAGTTAATTCAAAAGATTTCGTGCATCTACTATCTCCACGCCACATAGTGATATGGGCAAAACGTCCAAGGTGTAGGCACCTTAAAGTTAACTATTTGCTTTAAAGTTTCACGAATCCGGTTTATGACCCAAAAACCCATTATCAAAACACGGGTTATCACACATGGACCCCGGTGTGCCGTTCACACTGCATACCTTAGACGAATCGAAATACATGTTTCACTTTTCACTTTCAAGAAAGTGTCCGCTTGTTGAAGGATTCTATTGTCAAGTTAGCTGTGAAGGCAGGAATTGAATTCATCTTCCTTACAAATACCTCAACCTGCAAAATACAACATTCAGTGAAGTTGAAGCTCAAAATTATTTACGCCTCTTCTCCTTGAATCTCGAGGTTAAACAAAATAACATTTAAGCTGAAGTATTGAGGAGCTATTTAAAATAATTGTGACCTTCAATCTATTTGTTTGAGTATAACTGCATAGCATTGATATTTAATTTGATGGGGTTGATGTCTAAAATTTAAGGTGTGTAAATTAAATTAAGTTAATACCTGCTGGGCGACCTCACGTTGAGAGGTGTATTCATTGTCCTGTTTGGTCAGAGAAACATTTAGTTATTTAACCTCAGATACAGCAAACTGCAACAACATCCAGTTGAGAAAATGTCTTACCAAAATGTTTGTGTTGCCGGATTCATATTCAAAATCAAGCTTTTCATCTTCACCCTGAGCATAAATGGATTGAAGGGTAAACTTTGTTATTGGAATTCCATTTGGACGCTGATGATCATCCATTAAGATCTGTTGAACAATTCATGAAGTGACAACAATGAGCAAATATAAGGATATAATGAATGTTCAGAGGAAGATAATGAGAACAAGGAGCAAAAATAAGAATATATAGAATGTTCACAGGAAGATGGTTAGAAAAATGCAATTTTACATCCCAAATGGATCTAAATAACTAGGGGCTCATTTCAGCACATGCATCTGTATATTAGGAAATTTTACACATACCTACACTATACTATGGCAGAAAACATATCCTTCCATTTCAATAAACCTTTGCAGGGACTAAAAAAGCCATCTGCTCCTGTGTGATGGCAGGTTTTTCAGTCCATCCAAGTCATTTTAGAAATTGTTATGAAATTGTTATGATACTGTATGTGTTTGAAGTACTTTCAGAAATTTAGTCGATGCAGATGAAATGGTGGTAGGTGGATGTAGCCGAGTTGCAGTCATGGAAGCCAGACATAAATATTCTTTAAGACCTAAAAGCCTTACGGTATCATTAAAAATCTTAAGGGGTGCTCGGACAAGATATTGAACACAGTTTTTAAAGTAGACTTCAACTCTGCGAGCAAAAGAATGCTGTCTACAAACTCGAGGCCGTTTTTGTATGAGTAATATGCACCTTTCAATACTATCTAGTATACCCCAGTAACAAACCTTTATAAACTAAGTATATCATTATCATGATGAGTGACTTAGTCTGTAACTTCCTCCTTGAGTCTCTGGTTTCAAGAAGTAGACCGAAATAAACCAGTTACGTTCCAGTGTTCCTTTGTTTCATCATCTTTCTATTTCTTAATCAATTTTGATCTGTTTTGTCTCTCTCAAAACCGTACAAGTATATGAGTCACCTTACTTCATTAGCTTAGTAAATGATAACCAACTATGTGCTGATACATGCACAAGTCTCTAATAAGACATAAAGGTACAGAGCACAGCTGCGTAAAGGTTTTTTTTTGTCATTTAACTTGAGTAGAATAACTGGGCCTTTGCAGGATACCAATATTGAAAGGACAACTACAATCAAGTAGTGGAAGACACTGAGTCTAGAAATGCACTAGCATAACAACATCACGGCGAAGAAGAACTAGCAATATTATAGACAGTAAGAACAAAAGCATCTTAAACCTTCATAAAAAATAGGCCAAGATACACGAAAAATATTAATCACCAATGGTACCTTGTAGCCGAAAAGCGAACAGCATGCTCTTCTAAAAACTGAGATTTTTTCTGCAAACACGGTCTTGTATCTGTAGCAAGCACCTGTTCAGAAAATCTATCGAAACGTAAACATGAAGAAAATAACTAATGTTTTGTAAATATTCATCACCTTTCTTCACGTTTTTCCAGGGTCGCTATTTGTGCTTTGAGTTGCGCAAGCTTTTCTGATATATTGGAATCTATAAAAGTTCCAGTATCTGCGGAATGATTCACACATACCTTTAGTTAGATTGACAATTGATATTCAGTTTACCACATACATAGAAAGACGAATTGACAGTCCCGAGTTAAGGTTCCACGGTAAGAGCAGTCCTGATGCTCTCCGATTTCATTACTTACTTGGAAAAGAATCTTACTAAAAAATCAATATTTAAAATTTGAAACTAGAACTACACTATGCACGGACATACATCCGAATAAAAAAGTAATAATCATCTCTTGTACCTGATTTTCCTTTCAGTTCTTCAACAGCTTGTAATTTTTCTTTGGCTTTTTCCAACTCTGTACGCAATGCTTCTATGGTATGTTTTGCCTCATTATCAACTCCCAATGTGTTCACCATCCGCAGAACCTTTGTACTTGAAGCAGAATAATCACCATGACCTAACTGTGTAAAAAACAAGATGTTAACTGTAGCATACCATTAAAAATACTTTTAAC
>JAJJMC010009555.1:39964-75276 GCA_023531435.1 Papaver californicum
TCTATTAATAACGATCTATACAGGGTAGCTCATCGAACTTCCAAAAATACTAGGCCCAAAACTTCTAAAACTATACTGATCAACTTAAGGCAAAAAAATAGCAAGTATAAACACAAAATTAATTTCAAAAGCTTATGAGTACAGGTACACTGGTACAGAATCACGGAACCCTACTTTCCAGAAAAAAAATCTTGAAATCAGCTAATCAGCATATGCATAATGGAACCCAAGAACATTTATAGTCTATTAAAGAAAAAGAAATTAAAAAAAGAAGTGGATTCTTGTATTTGTCACTGATAGTTGAGATCAAGTCTAACAGTTCATCTAACCATCCAATGGGTAAGGTCTTGGGATATTTCGTGTATTCCATAAGATTTTCCTCTTTATGCAAATTCACCTTTTTGAGCAGATATGTGCTTCTTAAATTTCTCAAGAGCCACTACCCACCAGGGGTTTAACATGAAATTAGCTCGGGTGGAGCATTATAAATTAGATGTGCAAAAGAATGGCCATTATCAAGGTTACCTTGGACTCCAGAAGAGAAATTTCAGAACGGAGCCGATCACCTTCACGCTCCAATGATTTAATTCTTCTAGCCTCATTATGTAGCCTCTCATTGAGGACCATTATCTCATCACTGTGACGAGTAATGACTTCCTTTTGTTCACACAATTTATATTCCAGCTCTTTAATCGATGATTCTTTTATAGCAAGTGATTCCTCCAACTCCTTAATTCGTAAACATCATCAGGAAGACCACAAAAAACATTAAGGAAATGATAAATGTAGGAACTAGGATGAGTATTAACACCTGCACAAGAGATCCATTCGCAGGTTCAGTCTCTGCCTCCACATGCTTCTGCTTCTTTGATGCAATAGCATCACTTCTTAACCTATCTCTCTCTTCACCAACCGAGTGGAGCTGAAGTGACCAATCAAAAGATATAAACAATAGGAGTAGTGAGCAGAAACAGCTGCCAAAGAACAAACAAATCCAGAAAACAGCGAAACAGGCAAAACAAACATAAAGAGCAAGTAATTTAATCAGAGAAAAGATCAAAGAGTCCAGTAAGAGAGATAACGGGAGTATAGCAAGTCATAAGAAGTCGACAAACAATAGTGTGAAGACGAACTTAAACAGAGGCAATGGTATATACTCGTGAGTAATTATGAAGGTATTCAGAGAAGAGGTCAAGATTTTCCCTACCAGGTTTCCCAAGACTTGTCAGTGATTAGCTTTACACTAGACTTCGTAGTAAAAACAACAGCGCAATGAACAACAGCAATGTAAACAAAGAACTTAACCTAGAGGCTAGAAAAAGTTTCCTCTGTATGCTGGCACCATATATGATCCCACTTCACGACAGCATGACAGTGTAAATAACTAATCTACGGCGGAGATTAACATGCTCATAGAAGCATTAAGCGCATCTTCTGGTATTTGTTTTTCGAAATAGCCTTAGTTCTTCTAGATGGAAAGGCAAGTCTACATAGTGTATGATAGAGATGGCTGGTTTGGCTAATAACCAAAAATGGATCCTACCGAGTTTCTCAGAAACTTGTAATAAGATGTGATGGAACAAACAATACAGCTAGTAATGTACAGTTCCAGCAAGAAAAATATAGTATGTTCAACTAGGTTTACTAGCAAAAGGACATAAACCCAGAATCTAGAAGATTGCAGTAGTGCAACATAGTTTGAGGGGTATGACATCATTGCTAGAAAATAGAAATGTGGTGAACAGGAAACTTACCATCAATTCAAGTCTTTTAACTTCCGAAATTGCTTGATCTGCTTTCTCTTTGGCCAATGCAGCCTCAGATTCAGTTTGTTGTTTACCAAGTTCAGCCACTTCCAAAGCTACCTCCATCTGCTTCAGACGGGCACTTACTTCACCAACCTTTGTCATGCTTTCAATCACCTCCCTACGTATTTTAAGGGCAAGATCATCAAAATTAATAGTATAATAATTTTTTTTTTAAAGCCCATCTATATCAAAAGGCTTGTTAACAGGGAAGTGGCAATCTTAGAATCTAAAATGAACAATCTGGAATTGGTGATCAGTGTTTTTCGCAAATATAGAGAACAAATGAAAAGATCAGGTAGCATTGGAAGTGTCGTTAGAAAGGTCAAAGAATGCCGGGCAAACTCTTACTCAAGTAATGCCATGGCCTCATGCTCCATTAATGTAGTTAGAAAAGAAAGTTTGACATAACAAAATAGTAAACAAGAGTAGGACACTAAAATAACAAATAAATATGAGTTTGTTAGGGACAGCATCAAGGGCTTCACCATTACAAATATGGCTGGGACTGGTGAGAGCCATTTAATGAATATCATACAAAACTTGGGTCTCAAAGTTGAATATAAAGTAAAGTCACGTGTAACAAATATCAAGATTCAAGCACTTACTTTTGCAAGCCTGCAAACTTAACAGGTACATCTTGCGCGCATGAGATACCTGGAATATCGTTGGCTATTGACTTCCACGACATGAGTTCATGCTCCAACTTTTTTGAATTAAGCTGGACCTCTTGTAATTTAAGCAACTCTGCTTCTGCCCGATCTTTACGGCCCTTTTCTTCCAGTAACTTCTCTTTCAATAATTCACTGTTTTCATGGGCAGATTTCAACTTCCTGGCTTCTTGGACTTCAGTTTCCTGGTACAAAAATGGAAGTAAATTAACAAACACTTACCAACTAATGTTCATAGTATGTAATAGAAACTTATAATCAACTAATCAAAGTATCAGACATGCAGTTTTCCAAAACTCGAAAACAATCTATTTTGTGTTCTTGAGAAGAATCACTTTACAAACAGCGTTAGTGACTTTTCTTGTTCTCCAATATTTAAATAGATATTAAAGTTCAAACAATCTTCAAACCCTAAATGTACTAAAAGTGATTCACTTTATGCAGCTAAAGGGTCCACTTCTTGAGGTAAGATCACAAAAAAGTTTAAAAGTATAAATTAAGTTAATAAGAGCTTAAAGTTGATATAGTTAAGAAGGTCAATGACTCTCAGAAGAATGTGCTCGGCCTAAAGTTTCTCAGACGGTGCCACATAATGGTATCAAAACCTAAATTTACTGAAGATGATTCTAAAAACTGTTTAGAAGTTTGCTTCTATTGCAGCAGTCTTTTCCTTTACCAAAGAAATTATAGTTTTGACATATGAATATAAACCAACAGGCTCAATGATTTATAGTGTTGAAAAGGTTAAACCTTAGAAACATGTTGGTTTCCCATTTCAGTCCATCTCATACCATCTTTCCCTGGCTCTCACTATCCCAGCCAGGTTGTCTAAAGTGCTAAGAGAGCAGAATTTCTTGCCTAAAATGAAGAAAACTTCAAAAGGCTAGGATGCTCTAGTTTGGAATTTGCGGAAAAAGAAACCACAGAATGTCATGAGAACATTATGCAAGTGCCAAGAGGAACTTCCAAATAAGCAACTAGATTGGTGATTTATTGAGTTAAAAAGAACTTAATCTTATAGACATGTTAGTTCCTATTTAGTCAATCTATCACATCCCATTTTTGCCCATGTCACCTCAATATCTCAGCCAGGTTTTAGAAGGAGAAAAATTGAAAATGAACCACTAGCATTCTCGCTTAAAGTAAAGAAAGCTTCATAAGGGCAAAGATGATCTAGCGTTTTGAATACATGCTAATAGGTAATCATAGTATGTCATAGGACCACAAACAAAAGTGCTTCTGAAAAACTTCCAGCTATACCACACACCACTACGGACATGTAATTAGAAGATGTTTAATACTAGCCAACAAGGAAATAAATGAGAAAGGCAAACTCAAAAAATTAAAGGTAATAATGAAAATACAGAAGAAAACACATCTTACAAAGTTTCTAAGCTCTTCTTGCAGGTGCTTCACCAGAACATCACTCTGGGTTGGAGAACCTTCTTGAAAACTGGAATTTGCTAGTTTCTTCTGTAAATCACCCTTCTGATGCATACACTAATGAAGAAAGAAACAGCAAGTAAGAAATATAAAATGGTCTGTAATGACTAAGAGACCATGGACTGTTGGTGGACAATTATGGGAACATGTCAATTTTTAGTCATAACAAAAAGGCGCGTAAAAAATCCATTCATATGAGAATGCACATGATGTTGAGAACTTTGTCCGCGTCATCCTACAGAAGATATTTGATCACGTGTTTTTCTTGGTATAAAGTTGGTGCAGATATTTAAAATGTGAAAGCGTGAAACAACTTTCAGACTCAAGATTGAGCAGCATAAATAAAACCAAGTAAAGTCAAAAATTAATATGGATCTATAAAAGGCAAGTCTGCACGTTAAAAAAAATACATGGAAAAACCTCGTTTAGCTGCTCCCGGAGATCCTCCAGCTGTGTCTTTAGTAGCTCTGATTCCTTTTCGGCATTGCTAGCTTTGCAAGCCATATGTTCAAGCTAAAAACATGACAAAGTTTCAATTAATAGAAATTCCCAACAAAGATAAGAATCTAAATAGAAGTAACAAAAACTCAAGTTACTCACATCTGCACTTATTCTAGAAATAGAAAGCATGGACTCTTTTTTCAACTCCGAGAGGTCCCTATTAAGACGAGTTTTCTCCCTTTCAATGCTTTCAGATACACGGCTAAGTTTTTCGTCGAGCATGCTTGCTTGATCTTTAGCTGAAGCTGCTGACGACTCAGCATTCTTGCGAAGGCTGACTTCTTTTTGGTGCTTTACCTTAATTTTAATTACACAACACAGTAATTATTGCATAGAATTCACTTAAATAAAAAGAACCGAGCAAATATAACAACTTGGCTCAAAATAGGAACAGTTCATAGTATCCTACTCTACTACTGATGACACAAAAACAGAGAATCAAGGTGCCTTTCTCACTGTAATTAACCACTAAACTTTGACGCAAATGGCATTTTAAACCTGTAATAATAACATCATTAAGAAAAAACTCTGGAGCTATGCTATTGATTTGAGTACTTGTGTTTATAACCTATATACATCTTCTGTAACAACAAAAAAAGTCCAAGTGAACCAAGGATATTACTTACTCAGCCAAGTAACATATATGAACTAGCAAGAGAGAAAGTATGATTACTTTCTAATGTCATTTACGAAGCGCGAGGCGAAACGTTTTTTTTAAACCATGACTTGGGCTTCTACTCTAGCTTGATAATAGTAAAACGTTTGGCTAACTACATCCAGAAACAACTCAATAGTAATCGCAGAAAACTTTATTACCTCAAGTTCACTGAATGACTGTATTTGCTTTTGAATTCTTTCTTGAGAATTGGTAACTTCTTTCATTAGCTGCTCTTTCAATGCCTTTTCTCTCCCTTTGGCAGCAGCAAGTTCTTGTTCCACATAACAGAACTGATCTTTGAATTTCTTTCTCTCCGTTTCTACAAAATTGGGAAATCCAAATTAGAAAAACTTTTGTAGCAACAACAAGAAAATTTAAAAATGCAAAAAGCCAAAAAAAATAATTAAAAAATCGTTGATAAGTCAAGATATATAATCACTGAATTCCAGATTATGAAGTGTAAACTACCATGTGGTAGCTCACTCACATCAAATTGATTAAGCTAACAACGAAACCATATTTCCGAAGTGAAATGATAAAATGGTTAACAAATTGAAGTAACAATAGTGTATATAAATTCACCAGTCTTAGAAAGAAGATCATTCATCGCCTCCAATTTAGTTTCATAATCGCGTACTTTCTTTTCTGCACTTCCCAGGTTATCTATAAACTCAGATTTTACCTGTAATACCAACAACAACAGCTTCTTCCGTAAATATAAGACTGTAGTAATTCCCAATTTTTCAAAATCAAACAAAATTCTGAAATTAAAACATAGCAGCATCAGATTAGACACTATACTAGTAGAAGTAATTACCATTTGACGACATTGATAAGTACATAACATCTGTTCAGAAGGGGAGGAAGAAGGTTCATAAGTAGATAGAGGTAACTCAGGTGGATCTTCATAGATTACAAGAGAAGAATGATTATGATCGTTTGAGAGATCATCAGCCCTGCGTTTCCTAGCGGCTGGAGTTCTGGTAATCATCTTTTTAGGGTTTTCGAGTTCAAACTCAAAGAGTCGAAGTGGAGCGGGATTTTGAAATGGATTATTTGGGAAATTTGAGTGATTTTATAAATATTATAAAAAGATGAAATGTTGATTAGGATTTTATTCAGGACCGGAGGAATTTATCATTCGATGTATGAATAATAAGGAAGACCGTTTCGAGGCGATGATTGTTATAGGTAGTGTAAGTTGATATGGGGGTGTCATAAGACTAATTAAATTACTTAAATAATTTTAATTAATTTATCTATTTAGTTTTTTAATTCTTTTTTTTTACTTTTTAGTTGTTTTTTTCCATCTTTTTTAGTTACTTTTTAACTTTTTTTAAAAAAAAAATTACTAACGAAAAAGTTCAAAAAACTTTAAAAAATAATAAAAAGATTTAAAAGTTTTCAAAATGGTTTTAAAATTAATTTTTTAACTTCTTTATTAACTTTTAAAAAAAATTACATTTTTTTATCTTTTTTTAATAACGAAAAAAATTCAAAGAAAAGTCTAAAAAACTTTAAAAAATAAATTAAAATTTTAAATTGTTTTAAAAAAATTATAAATTTTAAAAAAATAATAATTTTAAAAATATAAATAATAAGGGTATTACTGTTATTATTAACATATGGTAATAAGGGGTTATTGGTTTTACTACCTAGTAACTCTATTTTATCTTTATTGAGTATGCCTTAAAACAGCCTTCATAGTAAGGGGCTCGATTGCACGCACAATCATCCATATGAAATGCAAATACGGTCAAATATGTGGAAATCATAAAAAAGAAAAAAAATGAAGAAAAATGCACGCACAAATCGTCCATGTGAAATACAAATACGGTCAAATATGTGGAAATCAGAAAAAAAGAAGAAAAAAATGAAGAAATACGTGTTTAATGCGATTTGCATATCTAGGAATTACTGGTTAATCCATTTTAGAAAACCCGTTTAGTGTCTAGTCCATCCATTAGACATGGATTAACCGCTAGTCCAAAATCATGTTTTCAGATAAATTTTTTGACTCGCTAGTCTATCCCATGTGTGATATTTGTTATGCGTTTTTCATATATTCCAGAATTAACCTCCAAATATCGTATAACTTGTTTTCTTCTTCGTTTCTTCTCTCTCATTTTTTGTCTGAAGGAGAGTTACGGCTATGAAATTTTTAAGATTTGTGCTTGATCTCTTCTTTTGCTTTCGATATTACAATTGATTTTAGATTTGTAATCAGCGTGATGTAATCTACAAGTTGATATATAAAATTTTGAAAGCAAATAATTTTAATTTTTGACCTAATTTTGGGTTTTCTTTTAATTCATTTCGAAATTCTTCTATTATGCTTTGTTTATATATCTAAAAGAAGAAGAGAATCAACAGATGGTGAAGAAGGAGAAGAAGAAGATTTTTGAGAATGGATCCGTGAAGAAGAAGAGGAAGAAGATACATATTCATCAATTTTGGATTTTTATTTAGACTTTTTAATCTTCTTTTTTCATCTGGATCTGATGCTCAATGTTGAAAAAAAGGGTTATCTCTTCAAACAATATAGGTTAGTCAATCTGATGTTATTTTTATTTCTACTGAATATATAAGATATTTAGTTGATTAAATCGTCATTTTTTTTTTGTATAATTTGTATGATCCTACAGTACATATCAATATATATTGTGGGATCATTCACTTTTTTCTTCAGTACATATTTTCTTCAGTAGATATCAATATGTACAGTTAGATCAAAATGTACTGTTGAATCATCTACTCTATTTCCTTCAGTACATATTTTTTTTCAGTACATATTAATATGTACTGTTGGATCAATATGTACTGTGGGATCATATATTTTTTTTCCTTCAATACCTATTTTCCTTAAGTACATACCAATATGTACTGTGGGATCATAAACTTTTTATATCAGTATATATTTTCCTTCAGTACACTTTCTATCAATACACTTTATATATATCAATACATATTTTCTATCAACATATATTGTGGGATCATACACTTTTTCCTTCAGTACATATTTTTCTTCGGTAATATCAATATGTAATGTGAGATCATACACTTTTTCCTTTAGTACGTATGATCTTCTATAACAAGGTTTTTGATCTGTTTTTGTTGATGATCGTTGATTAATATGATTTCTTCAATTTTGATTTTCGATTTGGTTTTTATGCCCTAGATTTTCACTTTTCAGGTTGTTTTTTGGATTTCAATTTCCCTGGATTTCAGTTTTGATTTTCGGTGCCCTAGTTTTATCCATGTCGCTTTTTGTTTTAAGTTTCATGTGGTTTCATAAACTAAAAAAAAAAATGAACTAGTACGTGGCTTTTCACACGTGAGTAATGATGGGCAAGAAAGTAACTTAAACTTTTCAAAAGGTTTTTGGACTATAGGATAACTAGTTTATCCCGCTGGACTATAGGGTAACTGGTATGCTGGTTTCTGGACCAACCAACAAATTTTCTTTTGCATATACTAATTTGGCATTCAAAATTCGGCATAAATATATAGTTTTTAATCTTATTTATAATCATTAACATATATATTAAACATGATTTTAACTACAAAGGATTTCATAACAACCTTCTTGATCATAGTTCATTTCATCAACACCGTCACTGTTTTTGTGGTGCATCTTGATTGTAATTGAGTACAAAATGATGATTAGTATTATCTTCTACTTGATTTTAATATGGTAAATTTAATTCGTAAAAATCACAAATAATTCATTTAGGCTGTAAAAAAATATATTTTTAAATTAAAGTTGCAAATAAACGACAATTTTATACGGGCTTATTTGACAAAAATGAACGAACTTACGAACTAGGTTCTAGAGGTCCATCGACTCAATTCCATCCATCAAGAAAAAGTCACCTCGAAAAGGTTCAACAGTGAACGCAACATGATAATAGCCTTTTAGATTCCCCACCACCCCTTATTGAATATGATCTTATTCTAGGACGTACTTTAAGATCACACACTTGTGTGTTGTGAATTTCTTTTAAGTGCAACGACAATTTCTCCTGCCATTTTGTTGAGGATCATGTTGATCATGTACCGTCACCAAGCAATTTGGCGTCACGTGGCTTGCTTTGTTCCCTAATGGAGTTGCCCAGTGTAGGAGGAAGGGTGCGAGCTTTTACATTGTTTTTCATGCCCAACCTACCTACCGACCTGTTGGTTTGCCTGATAACTAGTCAGTGTTCAGAGTAGTTTTTCAACCATGGTCATGCCTTTTTATTACCTTATTATGATCCTATTTTGTGCTAATGATAAATTTCATTCTTAATAGTTGGTACCAAAGATAAGTCAGTTGATTAAGTAGGGGTGTGGTATCATTATGTTAAAAAAAAAAGGCTTATCCATTACAGAAACGGGACTTCGTAAATTCAGAGATTTGAGATCGGAGCAAATTAAGGGAAAAACATTAAAAAAAAAGAACGAGCAGATATGGGTTCATTCGTAATTATAGCTTTTTTTATTTACTTTACTTTTTTTTTTCCTTTGAATTTGATATCTTTATAGTTGTAATTGTTGTGTTTTAGATTGAAGAGAGAAATATATTAAGACTAAAAGAACGTAGCTCAATGCTACCAGAGGTAGGATACGCAAAGCTAAGTTAAGTTACAACTTAAAATGGAGTCTCAATTAAAAAGATAACTCATGAAATTAAGGTGAACTCTATGACCAGTAGCAGAAAGTCAGGACAATATAAGAGATTTTACTTCAATGCCCAAATCCATGTCTGTCTTGAAGTCATAATTTCCTTTGAAGGTGCGATTGTTTCTCTCATACCACAAAACCCAAACAACGTCAGGTGGAATTAACTAGAGAGAGTATTGTCTTAAAATGCAATTAATAGTTGTAATCGAAACGAGGAAATGTTTAAGCTTCACAATATGGGAATGTCTTTTGAATTTTGAATTACGGATACCACGGTATGAATCTTGGATTTTGATCTAAGTCTTATGCCTATCACAACCTTTCTAATCTTGAAATGTTTATTAAGGAAAAGGGCAAAGCAAACAGTAATAGAGACAATGTGATCACAATTGAGGAAAATGAAGCATGATTTTCCCATAGGAAATAAAAATGAAGCATGAGTTTCCGAAAATACCGGTAAGAGCAGCAAAAGACTATAACTGAAGATATCATACACAAGCTCTAAGGCCAAGTCCTATGCACATAGCAAATGATCAAATTTGATCAAAAATAACGACTATGGAGGTAGTAAATTATCAAATTAATCTCTCAAACGCTCTAATTTAAGCAGATGTACTGCTTGACATAGTCTTCACCGAGCGACAAACACTTGGTCTCAAACAAAACCAGTTCTTTGTTAGAAATAAACACCCCCATACAGAGATTAACTAACATTTAGGAGAGCAGAAAGGAAGTTAGCTCACTACTAATGGTGAAAAATCAAAAAAATCACCAAGGAGAAAGGAGGTTTTTCTAGACACTAGAGAGAACTACATTTGAGACATATTCTTCGAGTTGATTTGATTCCAAATAAAACGTTTTACCTCACTAATCAAAAGAAAAGACTCTGGGAAATTAGGAATCATGTAGAAAGCATGAATTGCGTTATGGTACTCAACCAAATAAGCTTCTTTGCCGAAACTCTTCAAACCCTCATAATACCGTCTTTGCCAATCTTGTAATGGATCAAATCCACCGATAAATACCAATGTGGCAGGAAATTCCTTTAGTTTGGATATATCAATTTTAGAATTCGGGCCGAAAACATTAACAGCTTCATGATCACGGTCAGACCATTCTGGTACAAACATTCTCCAATGCCTGTCGCTGTGCTTGACAGAAGGTACTACTGGAGCTCCATGGAGTCGTATCTCTGATTCCGTCCTCTCTTCTCCGCCGAAAAAAGGTTGAATCGCAACTAATCCAATCACTTTAACTTGTCGAAACTCATTGGCTTTAGAAGCCCACCGGGTGGCAGCGTGATGCGCTATATTACCTCCTGCACTGTCTCCAGCAAGAAAACAATGTGATAGATCTGTGTTCGACGGTAATCCACTGAAGCTATTCTCGTCGAGGAATTTCAAAGTGTCGTATCCATCGTCATACTGAGACGGGAAACGGTGTTCTGGAGTGAGTCTGTAGTTGACAGAGACAACAAAAGCGGGAACTTTACGAGCGATATGTCGACAGACTGTATCATATAGGATTAAATCTGGAGACAGGAACGTGAATGCACCACCATGGAAAAAGACTATCACAGGGAGTTTGTTGTTTCCACCGTCCGCGGACGGTAATTCAGTTGGAATGAAAAGACGAAACCAGAGCTCTCTTGTTGAGTCGATCAAGATGTCTAAGGTTTTAACACCATGGACAGGTTTCAGGTTCTGTGGACGCTTGAGGAAGTACTCAAATGTGTTCAGTAAGCTTCTGTTAACCGTTCCGTTTAAACGAACGGATGCACTGTAAAAGAAGGTGATAAAAGAGAGGATTAGTCTCAGCATCAATGGTAGAACTGGTGACACGGTTTGCTGCCGAGACATCTTTTTCCAAACCCTGTAGCTAGTGAAGTATCTCCGAGCCTGTAATTTTGGTAGTATGAAATCAGGAATGGTTTAGAGAAAGTATTTCAGCCAAGACTGTTAGTTCAGAATTTTATTAGTCTAAAGTTCTATGCCAACTGTCTAATAACTTTTTGTCTGCTCTTCCCACTACCAGCTTTAATGCCTCTCAGACTCAGTGATCTCATCACTAGCTGATTTACTTTAAAAACTTGACTTGCATCTGTCCATAGACTCCATACTGTATATTGATGTTCATACCAATTTACTGATGCAAAACACTAAAATCCAACTTCTTGTCCATATTTTTGGGACAAAAACTTAGAGCAGGTAACTCCATTTTGCAGGCGCAAAAAAATTCAGGAAGTGGACTATTGAAAACGTTAAACGTAGGACAAAAATTAAGGCAAAATCGTTGGGGAAAATGTGGGACATGATGTGGCATCCAGCCAGGGCTACACAAAAAGTGCACCCCCTATTAAATCTCCGGTGGGGAACGGCACCACATCTAGTCCCACCCCATTTGTCCCACCTCTAGTCATGTCGTACTACTATCCCTCAGTGGACCAAACTAAAGCTGCAAAAAGCTATTCTTACATGTGCAAAAAGCTATTCTTACATGTGCGACAGTGTCTAACCACTAACCACCCTTATGAATGCCAAACCTGCATAGCTCAAGTCCTCTTCAGCTTTAATATGACAAAAGGTAATTCAAACCATAAACCCTTATCTTGAGTCTCCGATAAGAGCAGACGAGGCACGTTTTGTGTAATGTTTAAATGGCCACCACTCATATTTGTTAAGTACGAATTCAAATGGTCAGATTCAGCTAATAAATTGCATCAAAAAAAAAAAATCACATGGAAACCTCATTTATTAAGCAAAACCTACCAATATGTGCAAATTGTAAGCCACAAAACTATAAAGTTCAGTCCACTACAGTAGATTGAAAAAGATTCACATGAAAACCTCGTAATAGAAGTTCGAAACCTATCCTGAGAACTGGTGGAAGGATACAAAAATGAAGACCGAGAACTGACCAATTTTCATCTTCTAGTTTTGTCAAGCACTTCGATGAATCTTTTAGGGACGGCATAGTGTTCCAGCAGGTACTTTCCAAGGTTATCAATAACGCCACCTTGAATCACAACCTCATGTCCTTTTTTGCCTGTCATAAATCACATAAACAGATATGAGCTAACTTCCACAATTCTGAATATTAAGGAAAAAAATTCCTCTTTTTCATTTATTCTACCAGGAATATGCAAATTAGTATAGCTAAGTGGCCAAAAGCCCGCTATAAAATTTTCAAACCCCGAGGGTAACAGTTATAGCTCACAGTAACATGTTTGACAAATGCTCCAAAAGACTCCAATGCAAGTATCAAGCATGTCGATTCAAACAGTACAAATTGGAGATAGTAAATGGTCAATAACAGGTTCAAATACTACTAGCAAGATTTGACTATTCGGAACCAAATAACACGAGGACTGACCTTGACGATCAGAAAACCAGTCCCAAGTCGCAGACTCTCTGTTACCAGGATCCTAAGACTATCAACTATCGTGTGTCACATTTCATACTAATTCCATATGGATGAACTCCTCAAAATTTCAGTTCAGTCAGTATTAGCTTCATTCTTTAGTGTCATCAAGCGATCAATGCGTCCTAAAATCAGTCCTCAACAGGGTACGTAGTAAGTTCTGCAAACTGATTTTTTGTATAATCTTTTAATTTGTCTTGCTCGGTAAAGAAATCGTAGAAACAATAACCAACAATCCCTAATGGCACCAACAAAAGCTAACTTAACTTGTTGACTGGTGCAGGTAAAGAATACAGTCCAAACTCCGTCCACATATAGTGCTAGAGTTTATATCTTTCTTCTTCCCTTTATATGAAGTCCACAGATAATAAAAAGTATTAACGAGTCTCCTATTCTATCTTCTCATGATACTTTTGACTCTTTGCAATTTGATAACCGATTTACTTCTTAAAAACTTATAGATCATAGTAACATGTTTGACAAATGCAGGTAAAGAAGACAGTCAAAACTCCATCCAGGTAAAGAAAACAATCCCTAGAGTTCCTATCTTTCTTCGTCCCTTTATAAGAAGTCTACAGATAATAAAAAGTAACGAGTTTCCTATCCTACCTCATGATACGGTTGACTTTACGTAATTTAATAACCAATTACAACTGGTGAAGCTCTATCCTACTTATGAACATAAATTAATACATAAATCTAAACTAAAAGTCTAAAACTAACCCAGAAGGAAACCCTCCGTAGAGGACTGCCAGGAACCAACCATCATATAGTAAATGGAACAGTAAAGATCCATCTGGGTAAGAATACCAGATAATACCTACTGTTTAATATCTATTGTGACGCGTTAATAATGTAGATACACAATTAGATATTAAAAATAATATATAACTAAACTGTGTTACCTGGAAGCTCTGCCACTGTTGTACTGCAAGCAAACTTCTTCTGCAGCTCCGAAGCCAATACATCGGCATCTACCAAGAATGACTCCAATCCAGACACTCTTGTTACTTTTTTGTTTCCTTGCCTACGCTCAGTCACTATCTGAACTGTTTTAAGAGCACCTTTCCGCACAGCTGACTCACTTCCTCTCGTTACTCTGTGGTGAGGCTGCATTCGACTAAGAAAAGCAGCTCCTAAATCCTTTTTATGAATCTCAGTAGGATATGTTGAGCCCTTCTTTATTGTTCCCTTGAAGAGAGCATCACATAAAGTTGCATCCAAAACCACAATGGCTTTGTTCGTCGGCTTTACCAAATTCTGATTTTCAACATAACTAGAAACGATATCAGTTGCCTCAGATGCACTAAAATATCTTCCAGTATCAACTCCCAAAGCACCTAAGATAGGATTCACATGAACAGATGATTTGTAGATCTCCACCACCTCAAGTGTCGGTCTCTGTGGCTGGCCTTCAGAAGCTGTAGAAACACTGTTATGAGCAACCATCTCTGGTTGCAGCTTCTCTGGTTTAAAGGAGGTGTAATCAGTATGTTTGCGATTAACAGCAAGTAACATAACTTCCTTCTTGTGCTTATCTTCTTTGGATGATATCTGTCCAAATTGAACAATCAAGGTGTAAGAAGATACACAAGCAGACTGAGAAGCACAAAAGCTATGTGGCGGAAACAAATAAGGCTTGCCTTCATACAATTAGCTGCATGTTATATTTCTACAGAGACAGACATCACATTATATCACAGAAAGAGGAAATACGACACAACTACCACTCTCAAGTTACATGTCAAGAAGTTGGAAGTTAGGTTGATATTGTTATATAGGACTCATAGTGAAAAAAGATGAGAAAGTACAATCAATGCCAGGTTTGAAAAATCTCCTAAATTGCATGATACACCCTATTTCAGCACAAAAGTACCCCCTAGCATGCTGATACACGGTTGTAGTTCACCACCTGGGGTTACCACACATGTATCCACTAACATCACATTAACGAAGACTGCATGGACAGGATGCAGAAATATTTGACATCAAATCAACCTAACAAATTATGTATCAGGATTATATATTTAAGCTATCATCTTAATGCAAATAACAAGAAAGAGTCGGCACTATCTGATATATGAAGATTCACCATTCACATCTCCGCTCTTCTATTAAATGGAAACTTAGTTTTCCTCTCAACAACATTGCACCTATTCTAGTCTCAAAAATACATGACTTGATAGCTTCCAGCGTAAGAGGAAAAATAAATAGAAAATGTAGAGTAGAAATCTATGTTAATCTGTAAACATTAAACTTCTGCTGCTGAAAAGATAGAAATATTATGTTTGTGAAGTTTCTGCAATTTCAAATACCTGTTGGCTGTTGCTCCTCAAATTAACCATCTAGACAAAATTTGGTAAAGAGAACTATAGTTTTCACCTGCCTTTTAAGGACTTTGAATAAGACCCAAATAATTAACTTAGTTCACATCATCTATAGTTCCTTGGCTGCTTGGCAGCATGGCATGCTTTTATATATAGATATATAATTTAGTAAGGTTGAAAGATAAGGAAACAGTAGGCATATTTTTTACCTACAACAACAAAAGAATGAACATAATAATGCAGACGGCTCACCAATCCTATAGAAGACTTAGACTGTAACCACTTCGAGAGTTTTTTGTGCGATGATTTCTTGATATCCAGTGTAATTCCAGTAGGTCTGCAAGGCAATACATGATTTGACCTACACATGCACACCAACATGTTTGACCATTGTTAGGACGTGCACTAAATTAAGAAGTTACTACAATTTGTAGCTCAAAATAATTAACTGTTAAATATTTCAATACAAATTGATATTTTATTTGAGTACAACCCCCAGGGAGAAGGTGATTCCTAAGATGTTGTAACGCACATGATTGCCTACATCCTTTACACGTTAGCTCCTCCTTTAATATGATGTTTCAGAATTCTGCATGTCCTCGATGTGTGTTCCTAAATTTACAAGTTCTTGAGTGTAGTTGCACAAAGGCATGTGTGTGTGAGCCTTGCGCCTTAGCTGACAATTTTTATATAAATAATGAGCCTGTGGTCTAAGGGCTCCCACTGCAGGATCAGCTGAGCTGTCAGATGTTAATAAGGTGATTCATGAGAAACGAAAATAAAAATAAAAAAATAGATGTGTTACCATAATGTGCTTCCAGGGATGGGAAGGTCTTTTTCTTTTACAGTAGTATGTAGTGCCTGCAGAAGGCACTTGTCCAATAGGGCATCAACCTCTTCACTAGATAGGGCTTGCTGATCTTTCTCAGCATTTGATTCCTCAGCAGAAACATTCTCTGCGACTCTCAAAGCACTCATATCTGAAGTTATCTGTTCTGCAGTTTCATTCTTCATATCAGCCTGATTTGAGGCCCCAGGGACTTGCTCCAATTTGACATCATTCACTTCTACATCTCCTCCAAAAGCATAGCCATATGTTTGATCACTATGAACATTATTACCAGAATCTTCGAATGAATCACACCCCTGAGAGCCTGTTGAAGATGCAGGATCTCCGTAAACGACATCTTCAAAGAAACCTGCATTTGGCACGAGGTGACCTTCCACTGATTCCCTATTTAAATTAAAAAAAAATTATGACAAAGCAGGTAAGCTAGTTAAACGCTGAGCTAATTTAAGTATTCACTGTACTTGCCAAAGCGAATCACGATAATAGTGAGTTATTCGCAAAGCCTTCCCACGCAAACCAGCTTTTAATGCCTCTGTGCTACTCATAGTGGTGACACCAACCTGCATAATGTTCAAATTTTCTTCAAAAATTAGCATAGAGTGCTCTACGTAAAGACTAGTCGGGCTATTGTAATTGCATGCAGTGTGACAATTAAGAAGTACTTACTGCAATTGGAGCTGGGTTACCAGGTACTTTTACAGACCATGGTTTCCCTGATAAAAATGAAGGCATCCCCTCTTCAGGTATACTAATACCAGGGAACATCAGATCTGCTCCTCCAAGGATAAAGCGAGATACTTCACCGCCTTTTAGTGTGAATGCTGGCAACAGGTCAGGAACCTTCCAGAGTGCAAAAACTGCAAAATTTATCACAACCTAAGGCAATAACATGCATTACAGGAAAAGAAAAAAAGGAGTCAATCAGAAGGATAACTAGACTCAGAGCACCATCTCTCCTAGAATATTTATATCTATGGTTCAAAATTCAAAAATCTCTCACACATTTATCCAACCAAATTCCCCCTAGAAGTCTCATTGTTGTTCATCAACATGTCTTGGTTTTTGTCAATCACCCAACAAGTTCAGTTGAACTAGATAAGAAGCCTTCATTTTATTAATAAATTACTCATCCTGAGTACCACTAAATCTTTCAGCAATAGCATAGTAACTCCTTCGACACCTTAACATGACAACAACCTTCTGAGAAGTTCGAAAGCTTGAGAGCATCAGTAAAGTACAACTAGAATTACAAGAGTTTAAAAACTAAAATGTAAATTTCTGTCTACCCTCCTCATACACACTTTGAGTGTATCTCTATCTTCTACGAATACTTGCATTCAGTACTGTATCCAGTGTATCAGTTAACAATAACAATAATAATATCTCCTGCTCCAATCCTAGAGCTTCAGGAACCATCATTCAGTACGATGGATTCCTATCTTCCTCCCCATAGGGAAGATTGAGGGTTCGAACCCTCATAATAGCTGCTACTATTACTAATGTCTAGGAAGTAGAATATGATTTATCAATATCTCCTGTTACAATCCTAGAGCTTAGTTTTCATGGTATCAGATAATAAATATTATAATATTCAATCAAAATCAACCAAATTATCATTCCATCTCATATTCGAATTAGCTTTATAATATCACAATCAAATTCATCAAACACAAACAGTTTAAGTTCAAAATTAATTCAAGCTTTTTTGTTGTTATCAAGACAAAACTGAACTCATAAGAAAGTATCTGGGGAAAGAGATTTATTTACCGGTGGGAAAAATTTCATTGCCTCTACCATCAACATCAAAGAGCATAGGATAACCACCTTCGATTCCATAAACAAGGGAACGATTAGGGAATTTGGCGACTGTAATTTCAGTTTTAGGAGGAAGAATTAAATCAATATCAGCATCAGTGACTTGTGGAAATCTTTCTTTTGCGGTTCTTTTTAATTTCTTACGATCTGCACCTGATAATCTTTGAAGCGCCTTTGCTTCACTCGCCTTTTTGAACATCTTTCAATCAAAACCTAAGTTATTTCTTAATTATCAAAAAGAAACTAAAAACTGGATGTGAAAACTAGTATATTAAATAAAAAATTAGAGAGATTGACGGTCTATTGAAAATAATTTTAATTTATAAATATTTTTATAAAATCCTAATTTATCAAATAAATTTGGACGAAAGGATTATTCAACAAATATCCAAACATATTATATAATCTTACTATTTAATAAATTTTGAGTTAGATATAATAAATTAAATTAACATGAATTAGATTTACCACGAATCATATGAACAAAAAATAATATCATGTTAGTTCTTGACACTTGTTATGTAGAAAATTCTTTGTGCCATCAGGCATACGAGTACGTAACAACATAACAAACATGTACCTCTAAAGTAACCTCCATGTTTTGCATCCATTTATGTGTGATTTGGAGGTGTAAAACGGGTCAGCACAGTCCAGTACGACACATGAAGAGACATCCCTAGTGAGCTACGTATCGTGTTGTGATGTGCCAATGAACGTGTTTTGTCGTGTCGGCACAACTAACTTAAACCACGTATAAGCATGTTTTTAGTAAATTGTCAAAAAACGGTATTGAAAGACAATTAAAACATACTAGACTTGTATATTAAAAAAAAAATAAGTAAATGTCAAACATGACTGGTAACCCAGTTTAGCTTACAAGTAATAAAAATTAATACCGAATAGCAAAACAGAAAAATAGAACAAGAAAAGCAAATATTCAGCAGAGAACAACTCTATACATTCAAAATATTTCATATTCAAAACTGAATAAAACCTTAGAGAGCATGAACAAATATTTTATAGATATACACCCAAAAACAACTTTACAAACAACTGCACATTCCAAGCATAGCTAATCAACAGCACAAAAAGTATTTGTAAACTTGCATGGCTCTGTCAGATCCATGTCAAAATAGTGGAATCACCTATCAAACAAACAAATAATGAATCAAAATCAATAGGCAAGTTATATAAACCAAAATCAGCATGTAACACAAGAACAAAGATGACCATCCTAAATTCCTAACCAATATTGTGCCAACATAAATGCTTCCACCATTGAAGTATTTATACAATAAATAAACATTTCTGGTTTGACATCAATATTCACTTAGCATCAGACATCAAATCGGTGTAATTTTGACGCGATAATGAGATAAGTTACACCTAGAATATTTATAACAAAAAGCATAAGAGAGGCAGGACCCCTAAAACTCAGTTCATTTTCTAACACTTCCTGCTATTAATATTCATACATACATCAATGTTGGAGTAACATTGTTACATACCTTCCATGGGTAAGTTAGTCATCCAAATTAGAGAAGACTTCCTCGTACTTATCATTGAACTCTTGTCTTCTCTTTTTAGCACATTCCAATCCTTAATACACACAAGAGCATCCAAAATATTAGGGGTAAGACGACTTCTTTTCTTGCTTAAAACTCTCCCACTTGCGCTGAAAACAAACTATGAAGCTACTGTGGACGCTAGTGGAGTAAGAAAATCACGAGTCATTATTTGCATAACAGGAAAACTACTGTCATGAGTGTTCCAAAAATGTAAAATATTAAAATTACTTCCTCTTTCCATGCCAGCAAGCAAAACCTACCCAACACAGTGGTATAGGTAGCAGATAACAGTCTTTCCGAAGAATCTTGTTCATAATCATTTATGTGGTGAAACCATTAGTCCAAACGTCAAAGGTTCTTTCTTAACTTTATTAATAGTATGCGGTGTAGAATTCTGATCAGAACAACCAGAAAGAACTTCTTGATTAGCCTCAAACATATGTAGATCTATAGTATTCAATGGGTTTAATTGATTCGCACCAGATTCCATGTTTAACAATCTAAACCAAATAACTAAATAGAATTAATAGAAACCAATAAACAGATAACAGTAACTAGAATACACCTATCTTGAGGCATAAATTTAGTGTCGGTCTGGCTTGGGCGTTTGCAAATCTACGCCTGTGTGTGGATATCCTATAAATTAGAGAATATGGGTATCTATAAATTAGAATAATTAATAAATACTAATTTTATAAGAAGCTAGAAGTTTAACAATAAATCATTTTCATATAAACTGATTAAATATCATTTCATGTGGAGGTTAACCATTTAATTAAACTAATTTAAATAATATACTATGTTAAAGTTATAATAAATAAATTTATAATAAATTTATGTTAACAAGATAATCTAGCACTATCAAATCATGGTCATATGGGTACATGTATAAAAATATACATGAGATTCACAAGAACGCACCAGAATATGATTTAGCTTACTAAATGATAGTAAATGAAAATCTGCCATGTGTATGGGTGAAGATGCGCCTGTTAACGGGCGTTTGGGTAAGCTTCCGCCCACCTGCCTGTTGCACATGACCCAGTTGCACGTGTTAGAAAAGGGACCAGGCGTCTACTAATGAATACGCCTGTTAATGGGTGTGGGGTTTACGTCCGCCCCACCATGTGTTTCTCTACACGAGCGTCTGTCGTTTGGGCGTACATGCGTACTATCATCAAGCGTTTGTTCAGGCCTACGTCTCTCATTGAGCGTTGATAGAACGTCCGTTCAAACCAAACGTTAACTTCGCGTCCGCCCAACCAACAAACGTCTAAGGTCAGCGACAATTATGCGCCCAAGGTCAAGCGTCAATTGTGCTTTCGCTGACCATATTTTACTCTTCTACCGCTAAGCATCACATCCCAAAAGAGAAAATTAGCTAAGCATCACAACCCAAGAGAGCAAAAAAATTTAGTATTTGCTCTTTGATCAGCTCATGAATGTGGAATCCCTCAAAGACTTAACGAGCAACACCAATATACACACAAAAAAACATCCAGTTTTATATGATTTGCTCTTCCTTTTCTCTGGCTCCTGATATAAAAAGCAGTAACATTAATGCACAAACAATTATGTATAACGAGATCTATCACTATTTTAAAAAAAATATTACATCGATTAAAAAATAAAAAACCTGATTCATATGTTGAAATAACAAAATTGTTCCTTAATAATTTTCAAAAGCTACTTGTCAAATCATGTTGGGATGAGAAGATATTGCAAAACAAAATTTGCTTTTGCAAAATATATATCATGAACAATGTAGATTGCATCAACTAATATATATATATCTGGTTTTTCAGTATCCAACAAAATTTTAGCCCAAATCATATCTTGTTTGAAACAAAATATTAAATCTAACAATGATAAATCAGCAAATAGATAAAAAAACAAGGTTTTTTTAATATATAGAAATGCAAAACGGTTTAATATTTTTTAATTATAGGTAAATTTTTATTTTAAAAAGATATTTGTACAAACACTAATTTGAAGAACTTATTTATACAAACACTTGTAGTATGTCGTCCCGAAAAACTATACAAAACCGGTCTTTTCAAATCTCTTCATATAGTGGGCCCTAAAAATGACCCAGCTAATTCAAGGGGGCGGATTCCACCCCAATGTGAGGATGCAACTTTTGTATGGTTTTTTTAAACAGTATGTATGTGTGGAAGTATTGATTTTTGTATCCAAAGTAAATGAAAAAAAAAAGCCTTAATTATCATCGCTAATATATATTAGTGTTAACTTCCACCTATATACATCTCTTCCAGCTCTACCATTGAAAAGCGTTAGTCTTCACACCTCAATCTAAAATAAAAACATCATAAATGGATTAATTAGTTTGATGATTTGGGAATTTTTCATTACAATAAATCTAGATATCAAAATATTTATATAAATAAATAGATAATAGTATATGGATTAGTATATAAAAACTCAGCACTGATCACAAAAGTGCTAGACATATGATTGAATTTATACCCCACTTTTTTACACCCAGATTTAGTATGCATTTAAGCTCTAGATCTGAAATAGAAATTTTTTAGGGTCCATGGTGGATCTTGGTTGAACCGTCATGAACTAATATCTTTATAATACGTATGCGGGATAAGTTTTTGGGTATAAAGCGGGTAGATGAGAATCATTTTTCGCATTAATCACTTTGGTGACTATTTTGATAGCTGTAAACATCAAATCATCCAAATCTATAAGCATCTAGGCACCATATAAAGGAAAAACGCTATTTATATCCATGCCATGGCATACAATGCCGTCAATTTTCTTTCCCGTTTTTGGATGAGTAGGACACAAATCATTCAAGTACTAGCATTTACATTTGAACTACCATTATGCATCATCCCCTTACAGCTGGTTGGTTCATCACTATAAAATAAAGCTGTGACAAGAAGTAATTAGAGCTACAATTAATCAAGAAACCAATAGAGCTTCAATTTACTCAATAGAGAGATAGAGATCAGAAGGAAAGATGATTTTTGCTATCACGATTATAACAATGTCATTTGTGGGTAATACATTCACCCCTAAGAGTCTCATTTCCGCAGCTAGTGTTGGTGCCGAGAATATCAAGAGTATGGAAGCTAGTGATGGCAACTCGATTACGATCACCGTCAATGGTGATAATTCGAGTATAAACATTATTAACTCATCGCCACCAACATCACCACCACCAACAGATGAAGCTCCCACAACAATAGATCCAATAAACACGCCACCAGTAACCATACCATATATACCCGTACCATCTGTGGTTATACCCACACCCATACCATCCATACCCGTACCATCTATTTATGGTCGTCGCAGGTATAATTTTGGTTTCCCCGGTTGGCCGTTTCATTTTTCGAAATATAGTCATGGTGATTCCCGACCAAAATCGCCAACTACGAAGCCAGCTCTGGTTAAAAAGAAGAAACAATGGAAGCCTGTTCTCTGGCCCAAAGTATGCAATCCTATGAAAAAATCTTCGAGGCAGGAGATCGGAACGGAGACTCAAAAACTGTCGTAAGGGAATATTAGATATTGAATAAGAGTTCGTTTTATTTACTAGTGTAACTAGAGTGTTAGATTCACTATCTTTGTCTTAGGATTCTGTTGACACTGTTACGTCTTTTATCTTTTTGTTAGATTTCTGTTTTTTATCTGTTAAGTTAAGTCATCTGATAGACAAGGTCACTACTTACTATTCTTTTCGTTTCAAATTGAGAGGTAAGATTATTATTTTTATTGATAAAAAAAAATTAAAAACAAAAAAGAACTTGAAGATTAAACAAGTGATTAGAGACGTGACTTATTGGTAAGAACTTGCTCACGCTGAGGATTTTGATGATCATGATCATTAGGTACATAACGGCGCCCAGTTGTTGTTTGCTGATCAATAGTACTCTTAACCTGCGGTGGTGTTGATGCGGATGTAGGTGGCGGTGGGCTATATGTTTTCGCCAAAGACCTCAATTCAAATTTCTGAATTTTTCCTGTTGCCGTCTTAGGAAGTTCCTCCAAGAACGCAACCTTTTTAGGAGCCGTAAAATGAGGAAGTGATTTCTGCAAAATTCAATTATCTCTCTTTCTTACTTATTAGTTTCTTCATCATTCTTGCCAATAGATTTTGATCTGGATGTAATAAAAGCACAAGCCGGATGAGGCATTGCAACAACAGCGGCTTCTAAAACATCAGGGTGTCGATATAGTATCGATTCAACTTCGACACTACTAATATTTTCTCCCCCTGAAATGATCACATCTTTTGATCTATCTTTAATTTCGAAATACCCATCAGGATGTATAACACCAACATCACCGGTGAGAAACCAACCATTTTTGAAAGCTTTTCGTGTCGCTTCTTCATCTTTGAAATAACCTTTCATAATACTACTTCCCTGTAAAACGATTTCTCCTACCGATTTTCCATCTCGTGGTACACTTGCCATTGTTTCCAAATCTTTCACATCTACCTCTGCAAGAGAAAGAACACTAACACCCTATCTTGCTTTAAATTTCGACTGCTCATGAATTGGTAATAGGTTCCATTTCTTTTGCCATTCGCAAACTAATGCAGGTCATGTTGCTTCCGTTAGACCATAAACATGTGTTACATGAAATCCTAAATTTTCAATCTTCTCTAATAAGGCCGCTGGTGGTGGTGCACCCCCTGTGAGAACTGTGAGGAGGAGGATTTGGTTTCCCTTCTAAGAGAATATTGAATATAACTGGGGCACAACACATATGTGTAACTTTATGTTCTGTAATGGCACGGTACATGTCTTCGGCGGACGTGTTGCGAATGCAAACGTTAGTTCCTCCTCGTGCTGCAGCTCCCCAAGCGAAAGTCCATCCGTTACAATGAAACATAGGAAGCGACCATAGATACACTGGCTCACTTTTCATCTCCCAGCGTAAAACTAGACTCTTCGTGCTCAGATAAGATCCTCGATGACTATACACGACTCCTTTCGGGGCGGAAGTGGTTCCGGATGTATAATTCAGTGTAATTGGATCCCATTCATACAGTACTTGATCACTAAATGGTACATAACCAGGGTTTCCATTCATCAACAAATTTTCATATTCAAGCTTACCTAGTCGTATTTCTTTTGGTGATCAACATCATCGATCACGATAACAAGTGGTGATATAGAAATTCTAGTTCCAAGTGAGTCGCAAAGTAGTCTCATTGCTTCATTTGCCACTCGAACATACTGATAATCGACAAAAAACACTTTGGCTTCTGAGTGCTTGAGAATTGTTGCAATATTGTTGGCATCAAGCCTTGTATTTATTGCATTCAATACAGCTCCAACCATGGGTAATGTAGGGGCATAAATTCATCGGTTCCACGCGTTTACATCTTAAGAAGAAAATATCGTATTATGGTCACCGAGAAGTATAAGAGAAAAATTAATGATAAAGGAAGACAGCTATAATACATTTGTCACACATCAACTGACACCGGAAGCAGTAAAGTCAGACTGGTTTAACGCATGTGAAACACGTGGAAAGAATGTAAGTTACGAGAAAAAAGCATCATTGATAGCCAAAACAATCATTTGCGCCCTACTCTCACTTGCGTTCTACAATCATCTGCGCCCAACTATCACTTGCGCTCTACAATTATCTGCGCCCTACTATCACTTACGCTCTACAATCATCTGCGCCCTACTATCACTTGCGCTTTACAGTCACTTGCGCCTTATCACTTCCACACTATAAGCTTCAATCCTGAAAGCACAACCATGCTCCACATCAACGATAAACAAAGAATATATGAGGATAAGATCAGGACTACCACGTGGAAGATTGTCAAGACATGTACCAAAATACAATGATACATGGCAGGACACATGGCTACAACTGCAAGTAACAAACAATCAGCGTCAACACTTGGCAAAATAATGCTGACACAAAGCAAGATAACTACAACACGTGTAAGGCATACACAGCCCAAAAGCAAGAAGCGACACGTCAAATTCCACATGTCACACAGCTAGCACCCACACAATAAGGACAAGGGACCAACAATCGCTCAATCTAAAGAGAAGCTGCGCACTAGCAAGCGGAACCTGCAAGAAGCATCACAAAAGGAGTAAGATGAACTGCGCACAAAATCAAGATAAGATCAAACAGGTCAAATAGAGATAAGAATAAATAAGGAAAAGGGACCCATGATATTTGGCTATAAATACTAATCCCCAAGTAGAAAGAAAAAGAAGTGAGAGGAAAAACTCTGAAAGAAAATCGATAAGTGGAAAAAGCTAACATTAGGCTAATGACTCTATTATCTTTAAGTACTTCAATTCTTTATATTAATATATGTACAAAGATAACGATTATAAATAAAGATACCATATTTATCCCGTGGATGTAGGCATAATAGCCAAACCACGTTATATTTGAGTTGATTTCATTTTCATTTAGTGATGCATTTGACATTCTTTAGAGACTTCTTCATTTTCCTTCCAATTGTTAACATAAGTATTTAATTAGCATGTGAATTATTCAAAATTCTTCTTGATGTTCTATCGGATTTGTGGTGGTCCATGACCATCAGATTTTCGGTAGTTACAGTTTGGCGCTAGAAACAGGGAAGGTAGTAAAGAATTTATTCTACCTGGTCAAATCTTTATCTTCAAAATCTTTAAATCTTATGAGTATAGAAAATCTTCCCTTAGTTATGAGCTTAGTTTCATTAATTCGAATTTTTCTCATTCATATTTTCAAGGTACTCGGAATCATCATTTTATGGAAAAAGTTTTGTAATCAAAGGTGTTTGTAACATTTCATGTTAACATGATATTTTAAATCCTTTAACAGGAATTTGGATTTAAATGATTTTCCAATAGCTTTAATTTTGTTTCTACATATTATGCTTCGATTGGCAATTGATTCAAGAAGTTTGTAAATTCTATTTATAAGCCCGTATTGATTTTGTTTTAAGAAAATTGGTTGATGATTAAACTGATTTTTTTTTGCCTTTTGTATGAAATCATGGTATTTATAAAGTAAAGTCTTATCATATAAACTTATATGTGAATACTAAATTAAATTAGTTACCTAACATTAGCAAAGAAGTCCCATTAGCAGCCGCAAAGAAAGAAAAAGAATCGTTCATAACATCACCAACAAGTCAGAAGTAATGGAAACCACAGACAATCAAATAACAACAGCCGTGGCTACGCAATCAGAGGTAGAAATTACAAGAGATCCTCAAACATCTAGGCAAGAGAATCAAGCAATTCACAATGGAGGTGAAAGAACGGGTGTCATAAATAAAATTCCACCACAAGCACAGGGGGCAAGAAATCAAATGCAAATCAATGAAGAAACGCAAGAACAAAGGCCTCAAAGGGAAGGACTTAATAACCATTCCCATGAAAATGATCAGACTACACGTCAAACGAATGAAGAGGTACCACAAATCCGGGAAAACCCCATCAACATATTTCTAGAAGAATTGAACGAGATGCGCAAGGTACAAAGTCTAATCAAAGACAATAACTCTATTAATACAAGAAAATCAAGCTTTTAAGAATAAAGCAAATGAAGAAACATCTACTGCCAATTTACAAATTCAGGAAGAGCGTTCAAAGAAATCAGCCAAAAGCAAAGCAAAGGTTAATCAGGACCAGAGAGTGATGGTGGTTGAACCACCAACTCATGTTAATGAGCATTTCGAGCAAAGTAGGTCTAATCAGCGTTACGGAACGTGCGGATTGGATTTTGGTGGTATTATACCACCGCGCAACAACTGGAACAAGTATGTTGAGGATCTGGAAGCAATAAAAGGAGAATTAAGAGCCATGAAAACAAGCAGGAGGGAGGACGACTGGAAGAAGTTTTGAGAGAAGCACAACAGACACCATTGGCTCCGTACTTAGCTTTTGCTCCAATTCCTCATAAGTTCAATATTCAGGTTTTCAATTGTTATGATGGGACAAAAGATCTCTCTGCTCATTTGAAATACTATAATCGAAACATGAATAGATGGGAGCAGGATGATGTAATCATGTGTCAATAATTTCCATCAAGCCTAAAAGGGACATCGTTACTATGGTATGATAGTCTACCAGAAGGTTCAATATGTTCAAATGCACAACTGAACCGACAGTTCCTGGAAACGTACATGTATAACAAGCCAACAGATGTAGGCATGAACAGATTATTTGGGTTAGCATCATCAGCGGAGGAATCCATTCGAGACTACACCGATAGATGGCAAGCCATTTGTCAGGACATTGGAAATGTCACCCCCGAGATCGCAATCAATAGCTATAAATAGGGAATTTCCAATCGAACATGCCCACTTTTTACGGAGATACACACAACAAATCCAAAAACTGAAGGAGCCTTGAGGGATATCATTGAGAAGCATGCAAGGTTGCAAGACATCGAAAGGAAAATTCCAAAAGCAACCACCTATCATCATAAAACGGCAAACAGAGCCAGCCACGCGGAGCCATCTGCCAATCTTGGAAAAGGAGCAACATATGAGCGCCCTCACAATCAATTTAAGCGTACAAGGTTTGATCATGAAAGAAGGTTTAACCATCAATTTAAAGATCGGGTTTTTACAAAACTAAATACTCATTATCCACAAATTCTAAATGCCATAAAAACAGGCATGACTTCTAATGGCCAATTACAAAGGGAAGGCAGCCAATGCATGCTGAAAATTCAAAGGAATACTGTGAATATCATTGCTTTTATGGACATCCCACATATAGATGCAAGAATTTGAAATCAGGTACAAAAAATGATCGATGCAGGGGAACTCAATGAATTTATGTGCTTACCCAATCCCCCTCCAAGGTCAAGTGCTGGAAAGACAATAAAAATTCCAGGGAACAATCCCATCATTAACACAATCACTTTCACGGAGTCGCATCAATTGTCAATGAATACAACAATTGACAGGAAACTGTACAAGAGAATAATCAACCATGAAGTATTTTTGAAGTTGCAGGAAAAGTCACTGAAACATGGGAAGAATGGATGGCTTTCCCGCTAACATTTTCATCAGAAGAGGTTGATCAAGAAGTAGAAACTCACAACGACCCGCTGGTTCTCGCCCTGCCTGTGTCTGGCTGGAATATCACAAAGATTCTGATAGATGGAGGAAGTTCTCTTAATGTGTTGGTTAATGACACATTTCTGAAAATGGGATTGAAAGAAGATCAGTTGGAGCCATCTGGCTACACCATCTATGGATTCAATAGAGTAGCGTCAAAACCAAGGGGATAAGTCATACTCGAAATTATGGCTGGACCCTTGAGTGTTACAACAAAGTTCAGTGTAGTAGAAGCGCCCTCACCTTACAATGTCATCATTGGAAGGCATTGGGTTCATCAGTTGAAAGGGGTAGCAGCAACATATCATCAGTATTTGCGGTTTCCGACGCCTCAGGGACAAATGGAAATTAAGGGAGATCAGAGCATGGCGAGAACGTGCGTAAGTGGACATTCTTCTCTAGAATACCCAATGTAGGATTTCTCCTTTAGTGTTTTGGAAACCGTTATGGTTTAGGATTTCTTGTAAGATAATAGATCATGGATGATGTCTTCGTAGGCCCAATACATAGGTTAGCCCATTACATAAGTTAGCCCATGTATTGTTTGCCCATCCCATTCCACCCTAAGTGGACATTCTTCTCTAGAATACCCAATGTGGGAATAAACTAAACAGTTGCATTCACTCAAGGAAATGAGTGAGCATCCAAGACCAAAACCATTTAGTTTAAAACTCATTTTCTCCAACAATCCCCCACATGAATGAAATCTCGGTAAAAAACGAAAAAATCAGAATGCGGAAAATACCATATAGGCAAAGGTGTCCATAAGGTCTTGAACCTTTACTTAGTGAGAAGTTACCGAAACTACTTGCTAGAGACAGTGAACGCGATGTCTTGAACTGCTAGCGTTTGATGCAATTTGCGATAACAGACACGCATGATATCCTCCTGTCGTTGTTAAGTTCGTGCCGTTGTGTCCATTTTATCCCTGGACGAATGCTCTAAATAATTCGCTCAAATTCTTACAGGAAGCGGCCCACTTCCTCATTCAGATAGGTGAGTTCTATCAAGAGTGCTACTGCTACACCCCACTTCAATCTAAAATTTAAACTATATAACTCATTAAGACTTCTTAAAAGTCATCCCAAAATACCCGAGAATCTTTACTTACGACAACAACTGGTTTTTCTCACGAGATAAGTTTGTTGATTTTCAGTGTTTAAATCGTATACAAATTGTTGTAATTGAGGTAAGAAAATAATATTGCTTTACAAAAAAGATCTCCCAAATATTCAATCCAAAATCTTCACATGCTGCTATTGAGAGAGAGCAAATCTTCACAGGATGTTACACTGGTGCCATGATCCAAAGTGTGGGTGCTTTCAACCAAATGCTTGGGGTGCCTTTAACACTTTTTGGGTGCCTTAATCGTTTTTTTATCCAATTTTTCCACAATCGTTTATTCCACAAAAATACCTACAAACATAATAAAATGCCAAGAGTTCTTGTGTGTTATATTGAGCAATGAGTGTTGTATTTATAGAGATAGAACTTCGAAATGGTTGCCAACACTTTGAACATGAAAGGGGAATAAATGGTTGCAAGGTCTAGTCTTTTGCGTTGGATTCCATTGAGTAGTGTGTGGGAACCTCTAATATCGTTAATGTCATTGTTGAGTCTCATCAAAGACGAACATGGATATATTTTATAGTCTTTTAACGTGTTGTCACTCACAATAGGACACATCAAAGGCTGTTATTTGCAGTGCATAGTCTTTTATCGTGTGGTTAGTCAGAAGTTATCTTTGAAGTTGTAGTGTTGTCAAGTCAAGTAGGAGACGTGTAGTTACGTTTTTATTTATAGTATAATGTGAAATCTTTCATCGTGTTGTCATTCTGAAATCTGCAGTGTCAATTAATAAAAAGAAACATCAATTATTCAAAAGAACATTACATCATATTCCTGAAATTCAAATTGCTAGTCACATTAAAACATAACGACACTTCATCGATCCATTTCACCGAAAGACACACTGGACATTTCCAGAAACGTTTTCCATACTGTTTTTTGCTTTAAAATTGTGCATTTTCATATAAGTGTTACAATTAGGCATTGAGCATTCAGTGATATCAGAGCATTCAAATTGAATCTTATTTGGACAGTGCTTGGTTTGTGACCTTCTTCTCCACAGTGATTGTACACACATGCCTTCAGTTTGGCTTTAACTTTGAATTTGAGCATAAATCATTTACCCTTTTATATTCTTTAGCTTTCACAACATTTTCTAGCAATTTTGCTTCTTCACGAAAATTTGGATATTGACATTGCAAATACCTATTTTTTCCAGTTGTGATTCAATGACCATTTGATGCCAGGACACCCTTCTTGTGTACACTTAGAATACATCCAGGGGCATTGCATCAGACTATGGTTATCCATGAAACATAATGGACAAACCTCTCTTGCTTCCATACATAATATGTTTTCCTTTGCTTTTAGAATACATATTTTAAGTGTTAGAATTGCCAATGATTTGGGTAAGTTGTTTTTAAATAAATGAACGAGAGTGGTGGTTTTATACGAAAAAATATAACCGTTGTATACCTGTTGATATATCCGTTGGATGTAAGGTTTAAAAACATACTTGTTAGGCGTTATGTGACCGTTTGAAAACTAGCCGTTTGATGTAAGGTTTAAAAAATATAGTCGTTGTCCCTTTATGCATATAAATAGGATAACCCTTTCTCTATCAAACATTACTTCATTCAAAAAAATCCTTCTCCATCATTCAATACTTCCTTCAAAGTGAACTCTTTTACAATGGCAAGTCCATCATCTACCAATTCAACTGAAGAGATACCCAGAAGATGCAAGCGAACTACTCCATCATCATCATCATCAACTACTCCATAATCATCATCAACTACAAAATCAATTAGAGCTATGGAAGAAGCTATACGCAACAGAAGCAAATCAATGACTGGAATGGAAAAAGAGGAAATCAAGAAATGAGGTTATGACCAATTCCAACAAAGGGAAAGGTTAAAGTCCGTTTTGGATGAAACGAAATGGATTAGGAATTATTACGTCCTCATGGATTTGCCGGAAGAAGATCGGGATGATATTTGATGTGGTTTAGAAAGTGGTAAATAAAGAGTTTCGATTCTCGAACTTGTGAAGGTAACGATTTTAGAAAATATTATACTAAATCTAAACTAATAAAAATCAGGAAAATAAACTAGAGATGATTTTTAGAAAATATGGGGAAAACCAGGAATCAGGAATCAGTTATTTCTAACAATTTATGTGATTAATCGGGTAATTCTTTTAAATAAATTAAGCTCAAATATTGCCAAAAATATGTTTCCTAAAAGAATAATTGTAAATCCTAAGCATGGGACATCAAGAGTAATTAACTAAGCATGACCCATCAAAAGAGAACACAACTATTTAATAAAAACCATTTTTTTCTAATTTAAATCCATGCAAATAATAATAAAAGAATTATAAATAATTAATTAAAAATAGACTTACCACATAAAATTGAGAGATAAACCTCCTCCATCATCCCAGTAAATAAACTTAGCCCATGGAGAAGAAAACTTGCTCAAAAGATCTTGTCATTGCTCAAAAAGTTGATTACAAGGTGAAATAATAGTGCAACAGCTGAACAGATACGTTTATAAGTGTTACAGAACAGGGTTCAGCCGTTACAGAAGTGTTTCTAAGCAACAAAGATTTGAAAGAATAGGCAACAGGAGCAGAATGTAACACTGGATATGCAACATATATAGATGTTACAAGATCGTCTTCTTCGGTGATGGTGGATGAAGAACACGCCGGCCGGAGCAGCAGCAGGTGACCGGCGGCGACGGAAGTTGGCCGGAACTTCTCTGATTTCTTCTCTAGGGTTTTCTTCTGATTTTTCTTGGCTTCTCTTGGTATATATAGGCTCTAGGAACCCTAAGGAGAGTCCCAAACCCAATCAAACTCGTAATACTTATCCCAAATTGATGAAACAGTCCTTCTCCTAGCCGGAATCGGAAAATTAGTTTTTCCCGTGATTTACGGCCAAGTTTTCTCTGTTTTTGACGTGTTGAGGCTTGTATCAATCTCTTCTAGCTTGTGGGACACTTTGGAAGCAAAACAATTCAAATTTCACGTTGATTTTAAGTTCACAGTTGAAACAGTCCATTCCCGTCCCGATCCCGTGCTGAGTTGACTTGGTCAACTCGGGTTAACCGATTTGACTCGGGTTTGACCCGATTTGACCGAGTTGACTCGAGGGTACCCCTTATCCACTTCTAGGGTGCCAAATAACACTTTTCCTTGGGTGCCTTTATCACTTTTTGAGCCAATTTTTCCACAAATCTTTATTCTTCTAATGTACCTACAAAAGCATAAAAACACGTAATATTTGCAAAATCGAATACTAACTTAATAGAAACTAAGGTGCAAATTAGACACTAAAATGTGTTTATCAAATACCCCCAAACTTACTATTTTGCTAGTCCTCGAGCAAACTACTCTAAAAATAAAGTGAAAATCCTAACTCACTTTCGTAGGAATCGCGACTACATTTAGCATATGCAGTAAGCCGTTAAACCCCTAGGTGTCCCTAGTGGACGAGTTTTGTCTCGTGAGGGTTTACAAGAGGTATACCCACAAAACCTGGATCTAGATCTTAGCAACACGTGAACCATTAAGGATAGACACTAAACAAGCTAGTTAGTTGGTTACTCAGATATTCGGCTATAGGGACCATTACCCTTTATGGATCCAATTACTGTACACGAGTGCTAACTCAAGCGTACTAAAATTCATATCTAAGACAACAGAGTTCTACTCAGACAATTGTCTAACCACCCATCACATGAAAAGACTTAGAAGATGAACGAGACTGTAGAAGATCGCAAATGTTGACTGAGGCGCACGGTGTTTCCCATATCTGTCTGAAGGTCAGTACCGAGATGAAACCTAGTGTGTCGAGATACTCCCCATTTATTTTCAACAGTTACTACCAACTAAAATATTTACAAGTTCCCATGGATCCTGCGTTCCACGCTTGCTTAGGCGACGGAGACAGGGAGAACTTGAAAATACCAAATACTATATTTTTTTTTCAATTTTTTTTTCTAACTTTTTTCGATTTTTTTTTTTTTTAATACATGTGTGTTCCCATGGATCCTGCGTTCCACGCTTGCTTAGGCGACGGAGACAGGGGGACCACACACATAACTCTAAGACAATAACATATTATTCATACTGGGGCATGATCTCAACACACTAAATGTCATTCCAGCGCTAATTAACACGTCGATGCTAGGACCCACCAATACTCTCAGAGAAACACGAAATTGCAAATAATAAAATAGAACGTGATATGGTGGTGACAACTATCATGTTATTTCTAACACCTGAACTCTGTCTCCTTTAAGAATAGACCATCTAGCTGGGCACACCAATCCTTATAGCAACATGGCTAAGTTTCCATCTACCTAGAGTGGTTAGTGTCACCCTGAATTGTTCACATGCTTCTAAATTCCAAATCTCATTAATCCTAAAAAGTTTTCCCAATACCCCTAAACTTAAAATAAACAGTGTCCTCAATGTTTGCACGAAAAGGAATTAGGGTCAGATATTACCGTGTCGCATGAGCATAAGTTACCTCCTTAAATCATATAGCAATAATCGGAACAACTGTGGATCATCTGAATCAAATAGTGTTAACCACAATAGAAGGAAACAGCAGCAAGCTACAAAGATAAACAATCTGAACACACTTTGATCCCTATCTAGGTAAACCACATCGACCAGAGGATGGGTTTTTGGCAACTGAACTTCTTTCTGAACAGGATGATCATTGGATCTAGCTCGAAGATGATCTTGTACAATGGCAGACGTGCATATATCAGGTCCCAAGCTAGGGACCTTCCTAAGAGTTAATGGTATAGCACATGGAGAATGATAGTCACCCCCAAACTTAGAGTTTTCAGTGTCTCTAGATAGACTAATAACAATTTCCCTCATTTCCGGATCGTCAGATTCTCGAAAATAGTCAATTGCTTCTTCTAAATTACAATCTGGTGGTGTAGAACATAACAAAGTGCTCACTTCATTAATAACACTATCATTATCGCCATCAATTCTATAGTTGGCTAGGCATTTCTCTAATGGATCGTCTAATGGGTCGAGCCTACGCTTCATCTCCCTAGACGGTTTGGATTCCTCCTCTGAATGGATCTGGTGCATACAAACTGTTGGGCTAATTCCCTTAATATCCGCTATGGTCCCTCCTAAGGCTTTCTGATTGTCCTGAAGCACGGTTACTAGCCTCTTCTCTTGGTCACTATCTCTACGGAAGGGTAATTTTGAATATCAAACTGTGTGCAGGGACGGACGATAATTACGATATTGTCTCGGCCCCTCGGGTTCGCACACTATTAAAAAGGATATTAGTGGCCCGAGTCGACTTCAACGGTTCGTCGCCCGTCTAGAACGGGAGGTAAATTTCGACCAACCCACGAATCTCCTGTCAGTGGGTTTTCTGGACGCCTTTGTATG